>PVIU01032331.1:0-13677 GCA_004026605.1 Ondatra zibethicus
CCAGTTAGCACAGTCTTCAAGTATATTTCAACTGTATCAAATTAATGGCTTATTTCATGACATTTTGTGGTATGTCTCTAATAAAATATGGTTATACTTAGAACCAATTTTTTAAATGTAAAAACAAAAGATTCTCAAAATTTCTCTTGAAAAATAATATACTTCAAAAAGAACATTAACTCAGAAAAGTTGTAGATTTAATTAAAGTTATAGAATCCAATAAAATTGTTAAATATAAAAGCATTTGGGTTTCTTAAAAAATAAGTCCTAAATTTACTTTAAAAGACTGATAATTTCATTTTATAATTACAAGTAAGACTCTTGCAGTTTTTATTCTGCTTGAATATTCTGAGACTTTATATTGACCCACATAGTTTCAATTTATTCTGTTCAATGAGATCAGCATATATTTTGCTTCCTGATTTAGGTGTGTGACTCTGTACTTTGGACTTGATGATTAATGCTCTTCAAAATGTAATAAAATAAAATAAGAAAATAAATGACATGTAAAATTTATAGAAAACAGCTTTTCTCCAAGTTTCTTTTTGGTTTGCTGCCTCATAAATTCCATAACATCTGAAAACCATCTACCAATAAGATTCAATGTTAGCTATAAGAATATAGGTGGAAACAAGATGGGTGCTGTACTCAGACACACAACTGAATATGAAGCAAAATTAATGAATGTGGCCCAAGGATGCAATTACAGAAAACAAGTAGAAATAATAAAATAATTGAACCTTACATCTCAAGTTCAAGGCTCCATAAAACATTAAAGAAATGAAAACAATATACACTATGAAGAAAATTATATGCCCTTTAAGACATGGGCATATTTTTTGATAAAATGACTATGTATACAATGTTCATTTTCTAACCAACCCAGCCATGTTGTCAGGCATGAAAAAAAATTTTGTGTGATTTCTTTCAGTACAAGTTAGTGTGATTACAGAAGGTAATCTTCTGCAATTCTACCTCTATTAGGAATGATCCCCTCTGTAATGATGTTAATGAGTGATGGGTGGCAGTCGGCTCCATGGATTATCAGACCTTGGATACTATGCTATATTGAGCTAAAATACGATGAGTGTTGACGAGCTTTTAAATCTGAGTTCTTCAAGATGAGTCCTTGATCAACTTGTATTTACCTCTGGATTTCAAAGGAATAGATTGATAAAGTGAGTTTTAGCAAATCACTTTACAAGTTGCAGTTCAAGTACATGATTCTTTGTAAAAGAAATGCTTGAGAATTTGTCAGCAAGTTATGAAACTGTAAGGCCTTTTACTTCTCCATCCCACTTCCAAGCACTATATCATGCTCCCAAAGATAACTACATTATTCTAACTTCTTCAGATCTTATATTGTTTACATTTCTTTATTTTTGTTTACTACACTGTTTCAACATCTTAAGAATGTCTCTGAAGAGCTAAAAATGAATCTTCTACATGACCAGCTATACCATTCTTTGGCATTTGCTCAATGTTCTCCACTTCCTACTTAACATATACTTGCTCAGCATATTCATTACTGCTCTAGGCACAATAGCTGGGAAATAGAAACAACATAATGTCCTTCAATTAATGAATGGAAAGTGAAAATATGATCCATATACACTATGGTACTTTTACACTATTCAGTTATAAATAAACAGAATTCATGAGTTTTTCATATAAATCAATTAATCTGGAAAAGTTCATATTGAGTGAGGCAACTCAGACAGAGAGAGACAAGCATTGCATGTTCCATCTCATTGGAGACTCTTAGCTCCAAATATTCAGACATGAGTACATATCTAGGGGTAACTTCAGAAACCAGGAAAGTAAAAAGGGACCATGGTTGGGTAGAAGAATGGGAGATAGAGAAATAGCAGAGTACAAGTGATCTAGTGAAGAAGTACCAAAAAGGGAAAAATTAAAAGAAAAGAAAATAGGAATTTGGAAAGAAGATTAATTCAGAAGAAAGAGGGTAAAATAATAGTATAGGTTTGTGAAAAAGTCATAAGAAATCATACATTTAATTCTTTACAAAAATCTATGACACATTTAAGACTGTGCATAAATATACATAAATAATTTAAATGATATTTTTCTCATATGGACTGAAAATTCTCCCTCCACAAGCCAGAGACCTTTTAACAAAAAAACTCAACAGCAGGCATGAGAACACCTCTTTTGAGATGTTGCTTAGGGTTGTCTAGGAGACTCCATGGAAGCTTCTGATTGGGGAAATAATCCAATATCCCTACCCAACTATGATGCTTAAGAGCTACAATAATGACCAGCATAATACCATAATCCTAGGGGGCTGTAATGGTACTCATACCTTGGCAATAGCAGAGAGCTCTCTAACTAAACTAAAGACTCAGTCAACAGGAGGGAAATCATGGTTTGTACTGGAGATCTAGCTAATAATCTATGGCTATTGAAGTCATGAATCTTGAACAAAAATCTGCAACCACTGTTTTGTTAAACTATAATAATCCCTAACTGCATTCTAAATATTTGTCTTTATATCCACAGATAAGTGTAGTCCTCACCCCTCATCAGGAAAATTCTCTTTGCAACAGTCAGGGACCATTAGGAAAAACCACTGTGGGAAGAAGAACTTTAAATATTGTAGGAATCAGAGCAGAGAGTTTTCTGTGTCTCCTAAGAATGTCAGAAGTTGCACCCAGAAAGTGTCACCAACATGACTATCTAAACATGAACTGAAAAAGTACAGAAGCAATGTCCAAAAGTGGACATGAGAAAGGCCATTAGGCATTAACCTTACATAAGAACTACAGGCAACTACAGAATGTTCACAGTGATAGAAACAATCATTCAAAGAAAAGCTCACCAATTTGTTATCCAATACCTAATCTGAAAACACATATACAAGTAACATTGTATATATCTAAAGACAGACTAGGCTATATTTAGCAATATATATGCATATAATAAATATTAATGAAGAAAGAGGCCATGAATTTGAAAAAGAGTAGTATGGGATATATGGGAGGATTTGGAGTATATTATGATCTCAGAAAAAAAAAAAGAAAGAAAAACTGGACCAAAGACAATTTTGTAAAATTGTGAAAATGCCTCTCTCTAGAGGAAATTGCTCAGTCAAGTACATGTCTGTGGAATTCACACTGAATAATCATTCACCTCTCTGTATCTCTTTGAAGACATATACGCGTTAACTCTATGATCCTAGAGAAAGAAAGCACCAAGTAAAAGGCACTACCCCTAAAGCTCAGAGCCTGAGAATTATCCAGATGATTATGCTCTAAATAGTTATCTTTCCCCTTCTGAATTGCCAGGGAGATAATCACACAGAGCAGCTGCCCTCCAACTGGAACTTTCCCATGTGCCCTTGAAGGTGTCATTCAGCCAATTTTCCAGAATTTATATCTTCAATAAATCTTGTTTCTCTGCACCTTTACATAATGCTGTGTAGCCTTACTCAATGAGCCTGCAGGTAAAATATCGCAATGCAAGCTGCCACAGTGTGAGAAGTTATCTGAGTATGTATCAAGGGAAAAATGGAATAGTTGGAAAACTGTTCTGTGCAGTTTTTTTCATGACGACTTATATGGTATTCTTCTGTATTTTAGACAGGTTTTCACTATGCGACAGAGGCTTTGTTCAAACATGTAATTCACCTGCCTCAACCTTCTATGTGCTAGGACTACAGACCTGTGTTTGTCATGTCCATCTCTATGTCATTCTTATCAAAGATTGAATGACAGTTCAAAGTGAATCATTTACCCAAAGAGAAATTAAGCCAAACAGAAAGTCCCAAGGAACAGTGAAGGCAAAGGCACTTTGATAATTTACTCCATACTATACTAGGGATAGATACTAACATATTCAAATTGAGAAGCAAAGTCAGATGTATTACTAAAAAGAAAGTGTGTTCATAATTTTTATGAGTACTAGCCATTGAGGTTGTTTCTAATATACTGAATTAACTATGCTTACAATTCAAAATTCTAAGATATATAATGAATTAAGTAAGAAAAAGATCACTTCTTCAAAATTAATATACTAGCCTACTGATAATATTGGAATTGCTTTGATTTTATGTAATGATTTATATTACATTTCATATAAAACAAGTACTTTTAAAAAGAGATTTAGGAACACAATTAGCATTGATTTCCTGAGTCTTGATAAAACTTTGTAAAATACTTTTGGGAATTACCTGCCTTTTGTGGGTAGTAGATAGATTTGTGGGTAGGAAAAGAAGGCTTTTTCTTAAATAAGGCTGATGAAAGATTTGACTTAGTGCTAAAATCAATTTGATTAAACAAAAACTCCTCTTCACTTTTATTCAGTGACTGAGAATATCAAAAGTATATGTGATATTGCTTCTCATATTCTGAACACTTACTAATGTCAACAAGTCTTCTCAGGATGCTCATTTGTAAGAAGAAAACAAAACAAAAAAATTCCCACTTTAGTTTCATTACAGAGATATTTTCCTATAGACATATGAGCTATTTCAAAGGAAAATAAATTGATTTCTTTTAAATTTATGATATTTTATTTATGTGTTTATGCACATATGTGGAGGTGTAGGCCCACATGTGTGTAGATGCCCACAGAGGTCTGAAGAGGATGTCAGCCCTGTTGGAGCAGGAGGTACAGGTGTTTGTGACCTGTGTAATGCTAGTGCTGGAATCTGAACTCCAGTCTCACAACAGAACAGCAAGTGCTCAACCTCTGAGCCACCTCCCCAGCTTTAAGAAAAATTTCTTTTGATTTCAATTCCCGTGAAAACTTCAGAAGCAGTTTGGGTTAAAATCTATGAAGATTCCATATTTTTCATTTCTCTAGTACTAACTCAGAGGTTACATAAATAATATTTTAGATGATTCTTAATTTGAAACAATCTTTTTAAAAGTTACATGGCAATGCATTATATCAATGCATTCCCAAACATTCAATCATCCTAAATTTTATGAACCAAATTCCATGTAATTATAGTACAATTATATCCCATCTGACAGCAAGACATTACAGAAAATACATCACTAGGCAAACTCAACTTGAATGGGCATCACAGAGCACACTGCACAAACCTAGACTGTATAGACCCACCACTCTACATGTCTGTTGTCTGCTTCAAGCATAGCTTGGCATCTATTGTTTTACAATTAGAAGGAACACAGTCTACAATAATTAAAATTAGAGACTAGTAAATATAAAAGCAAGTAGCATAGTTGTCATTATTATCAGCTCTGTCTAAGACTGTTTAGATCATTTCTTTACATGGCTAGTTCATAGCACTAAGGAGCAACACTTGTAACATCACTGGACATCGGGACTTTCTTAATTCCATTACTGTCTTATGTGTACATATGATTATTTTAAAACACTGCTCTAGAATTCCATTTACTGTATTTTATTTAAGGAACTTTTCTATGTAATACATACATAAGATTTTTACTTGTATATTGTCATCAAGTTTTATTGCCAAGGTGACTGTTACTTTTAAATATTTTGGAAACTTTTCTAATGTACATGTGATTTAGACATTTTAGTGTTGCTTAAATGTTAATAAAGTATAGTAATATTCCATTTGTATTTTAATAAATAAATCTTACCCGAAGAACAGAACACAAAACAGCCACAATAGTCAGACATACAGGCCAGGCAGTAGAGGCACACACATTTAATCCTAGCAGCCACACTAGTTAGCCAAATAGGGCAGGCGGTGGTGTTGCACGACTTCACGCCGTCAATGCCAGCGCTGGAGAGGACTATAAGGCAGATGAGGCAGTTGCTCACTCTCTTTCAGTCTGAAGATTTCAAAGAGGTACAATCTCTCTAGTGGCTTGGCTGTTTTGCTTTTGTGATCTTGAGGTTGAACCCCAATACCTGTCTTTTTTTTTTTATTAATTGTGCTACAATGAAATTCTCTTTTTCAAATCTCTAGAACAAGTGCATTGTTCTGTAAAGCACTCAACGTTGTGAGGATGGAGCACAATGTGAGCACACTCACATGGAAGTTTATTGATAGGGGTTTAAAAGAGGGGTTCTTGGGAGGCCTGCCTTGGAAAAGGAAGTACTGAAAAGAGAGCCTGCTCTTAAAGGGGCCTTGGTGCATGCATACAGACTTATGCAGCCACGCAGCGCATACACATAGGTTACAAAGTGATATATGGTCATAGAACTCTGGGCTCTCTAGGTTTTGCTTGAGTATTCAAAACACATGTGCAGCCGCAGGAATAGGGCCTAGCTAGGTGTTGGCAGAAATGCTAACATTCTCCCCTTTGGGTTATCATAAAAAAGTGAGTTAGGAATGGCAAGTGGGTGCAGGAAATGAAGGTGTTAGGTTCTCAAGACTGCTTCCTGCTGATCCAGGGGCATCAGAATCTTGGGGGAACCTGAGAAAGCTGAGAATCTGGTTGCCTCACCACTGTCCAGGCTCTGTGGAAACTTCCAGCACCGTTTGGACCTGGCAAGATGCTGTTTGAGGTGGATCCAAGATGACTCCCTGGAGCTTACAAGAAATCTTTGAGTTTGTGAACAGATAAGTTTTATTAAAAAAAAAAAAACCAAAACAACCAAAGGGAATTTAAAATCCTGAGCTTGTGGCTATGATCATATAGAGGTATAGTATAATGGGTAGCACTCTGCCAGAGCTAGATTAACAGCTTATCAGAATTCTGTCAGTGAGTGTTTATGTTATGGGCAGTAACAGAATGAGAAAGGGGAATCTGGAACATGGTTTATTTTTTCATACAACTCTAAGCACTTTTCCTTATCACCAATTAAGTTTTTCTATCTTCACATAAACAAACCTTAAAGCACCTGCTCTTTCCCCATCACCATGGCATCACCTTCACACTGAGCAAGCACAGGAGGTTGACTGCTGAGGGCAGTCAATAGTAAAGAATTATATTGAAACTTATTCTGTGAGCCTCTTTTTTGAGTTTGGGGGTGTTGATATCCTTAGGGTGCTCTTGTTTCTAACTACCCAGGAATGTATGATAATCTTTATGCCTCCATCTCTGTGGCTAATGGTTGATAGTCCTTTAAAAACAACCAGCTAGTTCATTTAGAAATTTTGAATATGTCATTGGACATACATGGGATGAAACTGATAAAGCAGGGTGTGATTAGTAGAAACAGTAGAAGGTGGAGGGGTCAGGAAGGAAAGTATATGGGGTTCCTAATCTGGTTAAATTGAGTACAGTTGTGGGGGAAGCCTCATTCTTCTGGAATTGGAGACAAGGCAGTTGATCTTGGTATCCTCTGAGACTTAAAAGAGCAGGGCTCTCTTGGGGTTGCTGTGTATGAAGAAGGATTACCATAAGAAGGGGTTGAGGTGGGATAAGTGAATCCAATGAGGGGGCCCTCAAACTTAAAAGCTATGGGGTTTACAAGAAATACCTTGAAGGGACCCTGACATTTAGAGGAAAGGGGTGAGGGGCATTGGTCTGGAGAAGGACCTGATCCCAGGTGTTGATTGGTTATGGACAAGGATTGGATGCCTGGTTGGGGTAGGGAGTAGTCAGTATAGTTCCATAGGTGGAAACAGAGATGATAGAGTGCAGTGGGGAGGGGGTGAGTAGATGATAAGGGGAGGTGAGGGTTTGGTTGGGAAGTCAAGGGTTAGAATTGGCCTTCCATACAAGAGATCAAATGGCATGATTGAAAGCTGTCATTTGGCCAGGCGGTGGTGGCGCATGCTTTTATTCCCAGCACTTAAACTCAGAGGCAGGTGGATCTCTTAGTTCGAGGCCAACCTGGTCTACAGAGCGAGTTCCAGGACAGACTCCAAAGATACAGAGTAACCTTGTCTCAAAAAACGAAAAACAAAAAAGGATGTGGTCACTTGGGGAGAAGCTAGCGCCTGGAAACATCAGCTAGAGGCAAGAGCTTTAGTCAAGGTGAAGTTTCTGTGATATTTTAACAAGAATGTTTAAGGAGGGGTTAGTTTGTTCTATCTTTCCTGAGGACTGAGGATGATATGGGATAAGAAAATGCCAAGGAATGCTGAGAGCTTTAGATAGGGTTTGGGAGATCTGCGAGGTGAATTCAGGACTATTACCGGACTGGAGAGAGGTGGGGATTCCCAATTGGGCAATAATTTCCTGGAGAAGATCAGAGACTGTCTGAGCCCTTTTGTCAGTGGTGAGGAATGTTTCCGCCCATCCTGAGAATGTGTCTACTAAAACTAGGAGATATTTAACTCATCTGACTATGGGCATGTAATTCAAGTTGCCAGTCAGTCTCTGAGAGGGAGCTCCTGGTCTGGTGGGTAGGAAAAGGGGAGCTGTAATATCTGGAATTAAGGTCTGATGTTTGATAAAACTTTACAAGAGGCAGTAATAGTTCTTAAGAAATGCAGGTCCTCAGAGTTGGACTGGAGGTGGTCCTTGACAAAATGAGACAAAGTTAGCTATTAGGAAGAAAGAGCTGGTGTAGATCGGACAGAATTTGTTGAGTGTCAGGGGCTGACTGTGGGGATGTGGGTTGTAGTGTATAGCAGCCTCCCTGAAGTGAGTGAGGTGAGTCTGGGCCGTGAAGGGCTGCTGCTTTAGCTGCCTCGTTAGCTTGGTTGTTGTTTCCATTAGAGATGATTGAGTTGTCTGTCTGATGAGACTGGCAGTGAATAATTCCTATAGTTTTGGAGAGATGCGAGGCTTTTAGCACAGCCATAAATTGATCTGAGCTAGTTATGGATCCTCCTTTTGTTGTAAGTAGCCCATGCTCTTTCCAGATAGCAACATGGGAATGGAGGATATGTAAAGCATATTTGAAGTCTGTGTACACATTTAGGTTTTTCCTTGCGCCAATTGGAAGGCACAGGTTAGAGCTATTAATTCAGCATGTTAGTGTGGGCAGGGAGAGCCTGTGCTTCAACCACTCCAGTATCTGAAACTATGGCATAGCCTGTTTTTTGGGTCCCCTCATGTAAAAAGGAGCTGCCATCTATGTATCAGGTATAGGTGGCCTGAGGCAACATGCTATCCTGTATGCTCTTTTATGTGTGAGATATGGAACAGTAGTTCCTCTAGCGTTTCAATGCAAGACTGAGGTGAGGAGTGGTTAGTGTTTGGTTGAGGAAGGAGATTTGAGAAATTGAGGGATGGGCAGTTTGGAAAGTTACTGTGTCATCTTCTACTAGTGCCACCTGGAGAGAAAGAGGTAGAGTTTGAAGTCTTTATAAGTTGAGAGATGAGATAGGTTGTGGGAGGAGAAGGTAGTGATGGGTGACCCAAAGATTAGTTTTCCAATTCATGAATGAGGACCTCAACAACTGCTAAAGCGCATGTGCAAGGTGCCCATCCCTGAGTGGGAAGGTCTAGATCTTTTGACAGGTAAGCTGCAGGTGGAAAGGAATGTTCCAGCTGGTGGCTAGGACCCCAAGAACATATCCATCTTTATCTATTACACAAACAGTGAAGGAATGAATTAGGTCTGGGAGATAAAGGGCTGGAACCTGGTGAAGCTCCTGTTGGAGCTTCTGAAAAAGCTTAGTAATGGTATTGAGAAGAGTTTCCCAGGAATGATAAAATTTTCTCATTAGTAAAGAGGATAGCAAAAGACTGGATTAGGTGATTTTTATCCAAAGTGATGGCTTTGTGTGTTGGGGTAATGTTTAGGCCCAAGCAGGTGACCTGAGGCATGAAGAGTTGGACCTTGGAAGATAATACTCTTTAGCCCTGGCTGGGCAAGAAATTTAGAAGAGCAGAGGTGTTAGCTTGGCTAATTTGCAGAGATGGGCAACAAAGGTGAATATTATCTATATACCCTGTGAATTTAGATTTGGAGAGAGACAACAAGACTAGGTCAGAAGCTAGGGCCTGACCAAATAGGTGTGGGCTGTCTAGGAAACCCTGAGGTAGGACAGTCAGGTGATCTGTGTGAAGAGATGCGGATCAGTGTCAGCTCAGGTGAAAGCAAACATATTTGGAGACTGAATGTTGAGAGGGGTAGAAAAAAACTGTCCTTTGGATCCAGGACTGAGAAATGAGAGGTCCCTGAAGGGATAGTGGAAAGAAGGATCTAATATGAAGAGACCCAGTGGAACCAATATTGTTGGTAAATGGACTATGTATGCAGAATGGGTCCAGGATCCCAGCGTGCCTCAGGGTTCTGGGGAGGACTGCTGAATTTCACGGCAGCAAATGTTATAGTTTAGCAACTGTGAGAATGAACAACAATATATGACAAACACACATGGAAGCTTATTGGTGGGGATGAAAAGAGAGGTTCGAGGGCAGACCTGCCTCAGAAAAGGAAGTAGTCATTCACTAGGAATGACTGAAACTTGCTTTTAAAGAGGCCTTGGTGCATGCATACAGAGACATGCAACCACACAGCATATGATGTAAGTTACATAGAGACGGACAGCATAGAATCCTGTGTTGACTAAATATTAGCCTGAATACTGAAAATCCATTTGCAGCCACAGGACACTGGAGCTGACTAAGTATTTGCCTGAGTAGACAATGCATGCACAGTGGTAGGACTCTGAAGCTGGCTAGGTGGTACTGGAAATGCTAACACTTAGTACTTATAATTTGTATAGTATACAGGAATCAGCCTGTGCTCTTCTTATTTTTTTTTACTTAAGTCTATGCAATGAGATATCATTTTTATACCGTAAAAGTCACCCCACCCCTTGCCGCTATGTAACCAAGCCAGATTTTATAAGTGGTAATAGTCTTGTAATTTTCACAATATTCATAACATGAAATATTTTGTAGACTGTAGATTTTTATAACTAATTTTTATAGTGTTATCAATTAAAAAACAACAAAAATAAATGCCTCCTGTCATCCCTGACTCAGTTTCAGTATCATCTCATCTTTTAAACCCTATTATTTGTGCCTAGATTCATTTAATTATTTAATCTTTTGATATTTAGTCATGTTTAATGTTCATTCCTATAATCATCCTGTCATATAGGCAAGAAAATTAATGTTAAAATTAAATTTAAAAAAAACTAGGATCATATATTTAAACTTATGGCAAATAAGCATGTAGAAGTATGTTAGTCATCATGACTCCTTCCGAAAAATAATAGCAAGCACACCCTTTCAGATAATGCCATTTTATGCCCTCTGAAGGGCCAGATTCTAAAATTCTAACAATATCAAGTAGTGTAGAATATGTTGGTTACTTTTTAGTTGCTGCCTGGAGATCGAATTGGTGCCAAGAGTTCACCTACTTCTCAGAAACAGGTGAATAGCTTCTAGAGTTATCTTCTACTCCGGGTTTTAAACAGGAGCAACAGATGATAGTGTATATGGACTCACTATCCAACAGCCATAGAAAAAAATCAAACACAGGCTTGCACTCCACTCAAATCACTTATTTGTTAATAAATATTATTCATTTCTCCTTCACAGTTTTATTTACTTTCCACTGGATATAAGGCACAGTTACATGGGATATAAGTGTCTAAAGCCCTACAGAGTAGAAGGCAATGGTAACTAACATAAAAAAATCTTGATAAAACCATTTGGTATATTAAAAAAAAACACCAACAAAAAAATCCTATGGTGTTTATGAGAAAACTACAAGCACTTCAGGCTTACTGAAGGCAACCTTTAAGCAAAAATTGATTTCAGATGAATCCGGAGAGGAGTACAGGAGCTGTACTATCAGCACTTAAATGGCATCTTGCAGACTGCAGCTTTTTCAATAGTTTTTAGCACGAAAATGATTATGCTGATACCTTCTTTATCTGCATCCTGCATTCAAATTTCCAAAGAACTTTACCTCAGATAATTTTTCATTTGTGGGAACATTTAAGTGACAATGCCTATTAATTTTAGAATCTATTGCTTTTTATTTAACCATTAAATGCTTCCTTGCATTTCCTGTTTGTGCTATGGATTATGTGTTGCGGTAGAATTGTTTATCTCCAAAAGACCACGCCTTCCAAACCAGCCAATAAACATTGCTGGCTCAGTGGTAGAATTTGCTCTTGCCAACCCAGCAAGGTTTAAACCATTTGCTTTCCTGTATATAACCACAATGAACTACAAAAAATAATCTTTCATGTTTACTGTATTTATGAATTTACTACATTTTAAAAAACCAGTGTTCTTGCCTTCACATTTTATTAAATAGTGAATTCATTGTTTACATTTTATATAATATGCATATGTATATTTATATTTAATAAAGAGTCTAAATAAAATTTTTTTGATAAGTAAAAAAGTCAATTTCCATTAGTTTTTTAAAGAACAAAAATACCTTAAAAAGAAAAGTATGAAAAGTAAACATGCATAGGAATGGAAAATTGGAGACAAAATTAACTTTATAAGTATATAATAGGGTCCATCCATACTTCCTCTCCAGACGTAGGTTTAGACATCTTGTAGCACTCTCTTACTTTCTTTACTAACCAGGACCCCCTCCCATACTATCTTTCAATGCTGCCCCTGCAGGTTCAGGTTGGAACAACATATGCAAGCTTTCTTGGTGAGTCTAATTCAGTTCCTTCCTCTTACCTCAGTCCCAGACACCCCCCCAAGCTCTTCTAGGCTCAGGCTGAGCTAGGAGCTCCATCTGTATGTGCTCTTTCTGAGTCTGATTGAGATGCTCACCTCAAGTTACCTATAATAGTTTGAATGTAATTGGCCCCCATAAGCTCATTGGGAGTGCCAGTTTTAGGAGGTGTAGCCTTGTCGGAGGAATCATGTCACTGTGGGGGTAGACTTTGAGGTCTCCTATGCTCAAGCTACACCCAGTGTCACCTACGTAAATATATCTGCGTATGACCTTGAAAATATACCTAACATGACTTCAAATTTGATTATCATAGATCGACATTATTAATCTATATTTCTTAATTTTGTATATTTTAAATGAGTTACATAAATGCAATATCCCAAACAAGAGTAGAAAAACACATACTGCTATAGAGATTTGCATTGGTATGGATCTTGGTTTATTGATACAAATTTAAGGTCAATTTTGTTATACTGTGTATATGTATATTTCTGCTTTTGGTTAAGGTATTGTGTTTGTGCCGCTCATTTAAAACTGTAATGTATAATTAAGAAATATATGTTAATAATAATCATCTGTAATAGTCAAGCTTGTAGTCATATTAGATTTTCTATATGGACAGAGATGTATATCAGAATATGGCATTTAAAATATTTTAAGAACTTAGGACTTTTCATGACAGTGAGACACATCTGCTCCTGGCAGCAGCAATTACTTCAAGAGAAAGATGGGCACCGAAGAGGCTCCTCGTGGAGTTTGTTAGCCATTTGGGCAAGATACTGCTCTTGACTGGACTGCATGATGAACTGGACATGCAGGACCTGCAGAGAGATGACTGCTGAACTTGCCTAAAGGTGAGATGATCCTTTGGGGTTCCTGCTTCATGAAAAAGTTTGCTGGACATTCTGCAGGACACAGAAGAAAATGACTGACAAACTGCCAATATAGGCAGAACTGTCTTTGAAATTTCCTGCTTCATGGAAAAGTCTGCTGGATACTATGGGCCTGTAGGCTGAAAATGGATGTCCCAACAGTACAAAGAACTTTGGGTGACATTCCAGGCAGTGAGATATCTCTGTCCTACAGTTTTGGAAGTTGCTGACAATGCATTTCCTGTTTACTTAGGTAATAGTATATCCTTCTGGAGTCTTTGATAGAGTTGAAGAACAGAAAGCTATAATTATAGTTTTCTTTATTTATGATAAAAGA
>PVIU01032332.1:0-13699 GCA_004026605.1 Ondatra zibethicus
TCCCCAGTCCTTCTCCCTTCTTCTCCCTCTCCCCTTCCCCTACTTCCCTACCCCCACCTGTATCCCCACCCCCTACTTCCAACTTTTGCCTGATGATCTTGTTTGCTTCCAACTTCCAGGAGGATCTGTATATGCTTTCTTTGGGTTCACCTTGCTAATTGGCTTCTCTGGGCTTGTGAGCTAAGTGCTTAGTGTCCTTTATTTTATGGCTAGGGTCCACTAATGAGTGAGTACATACCATAATCATCTTTCTGGGTTTGGGTTACCTCACTCAGGATAGCGTTTTCTATTTCCATCCATTTGCATGCAAAATTCAAGATGTCATTGTTTTTTTACCGCTGAGTAGTATTCTAATGAGTATATAATCCACACTTTCTTGATCCATTCTTCCATTGAGAGGCACCTAGGTTGTTTCCAGGTTCTGGCTATTACAAATAATGCTGCTATGAACATAGTTACACAAATGCTTTTGTAGTATGATTGGACTTCTCTTGGGTATATTCCCAAGAGTGGTATTCATTGTTAATTGTGGAAAAATTAAACATTACTTATATAGACATATACAGATATATATATATATATATATTCAATGAAAGGTATGATAAAAACAAAAATAGATATGAAGAAAAGCAAAGATATTTTCCAAATTCTTTTTCCTCTTTGTCCCACATCAACCGGCTCTTCACATGAGATAGAAACTCTGGGTTTTTTCTTTTAACAACATGCTTGGATTTAAAGAAGGACAGAGCCATTTCCAACTCTAAAACCAGCTCTATATATTCATAAACATATACATACATATACATATATAAATGTATACATTGTATCATTTGTACTTATGAACCATATTTGATTTTCTTGATGATCCTTATTGGATAGTTATTTTTCTACCTGTCATCATTCAAACATCAGGGGTTTCTTGAATTTTTGAAGATGAGTATTTTCCTGCAAAGACAAGAACAGGAACTGGCCCCATCCTAAATGCTTTTCTTACCACCTGTATGTTTATCATGAGTGTGGATAGCTGTCATTTCTCTGTTTCAATAGGTTTCTCCTTTTCAAAGCGAATATTTATTAATTTTGATGGTATCCATAATTTTTCATCTCCTGTGGAAACAAGAGCAAAACCCCTTCTCCAATGTAGTACATCTCCTGGTTTCCATTGTGTGGTCAACACATCCTTGAAATATACTGGTTGATTCAATTCAGAAGATTTTTCCATTATCTAATGCCTCTCTGCTGTTGTTGTTCCTTTTTCATTAGTGTTAAGAAAATTCAAGGTTAACAAAACATCATGCAATCTATTTCTGGGGGTATTTTTCATCCCTTTCTGTTTATTCAGTATATTCTTTATTGTACAATTTGATCTTTCTATAACTGCATGACCTGTAGGATTATTTGGTGTACCTGTAATGTGCTTTATATTATAATAAGCAAAAAAGCGTTTCATTTTCTTAGATACATATGCTGGACCATTGTCTGTCTTTATTTGTGCAGGTATACCCATGATGGCCATAAGTTCCAACAAATGTGTGCTTACCGAGTTGGCCTTTTCTGAACTCAGGGAAGTTGCCCATTGGAAACCTGAATACATGTCTATGGTGTGGTGTACTTATTTTAATTTACAAAACTCCATAAAGTGGAACACATCCATCTGCCAGATTTCATTCCTTTGAGTACCCTTTGGGTTACTTCCTGCAGGCAACAGTATTTGATGACAGAAAGAGCAAGTAGGGCATCTCTTTATAATCTCCTTAGCTTGTTGTTGTGTAATAGAAAACTCTTTCTTTAAACCTTTGCTATTGACGTGATGTTTTTTATGAATTTCTGAGGCCCGTAACACGCTTCCAATCAATAATTGATCAGTTTCAGCATTACCTTGTGCTAGAGGACCAGACAGACCCTTATGGGATCTGATGTCTGTTATGTACATAGGACAAAGCCAATTCCTGATTATGTCTTGCACCTGGATAAACAATGTAATCAATTCTGTCTCATCTGGTATAAATTCAGTGGTTTCAATATGCAAGATAACTCTTTCTGCATATTGTGAATCCATAACTATATTAAGAGGTTCTTTAAAATTCCTTAGCACCATAAGAATGGCATATAATTCTGCCTTCTGGACAGAATTATAAGGGCTTTTTTTCCACCTTACTCAATTCTTCTGATTTGTAACCTGCTTTTCCTGATTTATTTGCATCAGTATAAAATGTACAGGCTCCAGTTGTTGGTGCATCACATACAATTTAAGGAAGAATCCAAGAAGTTCTCTTTATGAGGTTAAGTCTATCACTTTTGGGATAGTTGCAATTAATTTCTCCCCCCAAAATTAGCACAAGCTCTTTGCCATGGTTCATTGTCTTCCCATAACTTTTTTATTTCATCAGTAGTCAATGGCACTATAAATTCTGCTGGGTCTATACCTGCTAGTTGACGAAGTCTCAGTTTACCTTTTTTAATTAATTCAGAGACTTTTTTACATAAGTTTTTAATTTTTTACTTGGTTTATGTGGTATAAATATCCATTCTAATATAATATCTTCCCTCTGCTTTAAAATTCTCGTAGGAGAAATTCTGGAAGGCAATATGACTTGGATACAACTAAGATTTGAGTTCACCCTATCCACATGTGGCTCCTGTAATTTTTCCTCAACCATTGTCAGTTCCTCTTCTGTTTCAGCTGTTAATTCTCTTGTACTATTCAAATCTTTATCACCATCTAAGGTTTTGTTTAAATGAATTTATTAGATCAGTTGTTATCCCAACAGCCGGTCATAGGCTGGAAATGTCTCCTAACAATCTTTGAAAGTTATTAAGAGTCTGTAACTGGTCTCTCCTAATTTGTGCCTTTTGTGTTCTAGTTTTCTGTAAACCTATTCTGTAGCCTAGGTAATTAACAGAATCTCCTCTTTGAATCTTTTGAGGAGCAACTTGTAATCCCCAGTTAGGCAAGACTTTCTTTACTTCTTCAAACATCCTTTCTAAAGTGTATTTATTTGAATCAGACAACAAAATGTCATACATGTAATGGTAAATTATAGACTTAGTAAATTGCTTATGAATTATTTCCAATGGCTGACTTACAAAATGTTGGCACAATGTGAGACTATTGAGCATCCCCTGTGGGGGGATTGTCCACTGATATCTCGTAGTAGGCTGAGAATTATTTTAAGTAGGCACTGTGAAGGCAAATTGTTCTCTATCCTTTTCTTTTAAAGGAAGAGTGAAAAAACGATCTTCCAAATCAATAACTATAAGAGGCCATCCTTTTGGTAATAAAGAAGGCAAAGGAATTCCAGATTGTAGAGGACCCATAGGTTGAATTACCTTGTTGACAGCTCTTAGATCTGTCACCATTCTCCATTTACCAGATTTCTTTTTTACAACAAACACAGGAGAATTTCAAGGGCCGGTTGATTCTTCAATATGGTGAGCATCTAGTTGCTCTCATACCAGCTGTTCCAAAGCCTGTATTTTATCATCAGCTAGAGGCCACTGCTTGATCCATATTGGCTTCTCAGTTAACCATTTTAAAAGTAAGGCTGTTGGAACCTCTAAATGTTTGTTAGTTGCTGTATGTTCTTGTACAGCCTGAATGACTGTGACCTTTTATCATAATACCTCATTATATCCTTCCCAGAATTATGAGTTCCTGGGACTATAGGAATATTAATCTGGGTATTCCATTGCTGAAGCAGGTCATGGCCCCATAAATTTATTGCTATATTGGCTATATATGGCCTTACTGTTCCTATTTGCCCTTCAGGCCCTATGCATTCAACCCATCTCGTGCTTTGTTTTAAACAAGCTAGGGTTCCACTTCCCAGAAACTGAACATCTACCTCTTGAAGAGGTCAATTCGGATGCCAAGATTCTGGAGTAATAATACTTACATCCGCACCTGTGTCTAATAAGCCTTAAAGATGACATTTATACAGACTCTTAGCTTTTTTCTTTGATCATTAATAGAAGTCTGCCAAAATATATGTTTACTCTGTCCTGCTTGATTTTTTGACTCATCCTCCACATTTAACCCATCACTTAGCCCAGTATTGTTTTTTTTATAGCAGGCATTGGATTTTTTAATTTTCTTGGTGAGACATGTTCTCCACTGTAACTGGGCCACTTTTGGCTTGGGGGCCTGCGAGAGGCCCCTCAAGGGGTTTCCTGATGGTATTGGGTTGCCTTGTCTATCTGTGTTGACTTATATTCATTGGTCCATTGTCGGGCATTACCACACCTCCTACATATACCTGAAGGTCGAGGTCTACTATTTTTGTCATTCCCAGAGGAGATATTACTCCTAAAAATTCCTTGCCTGCAGTCCCTTTTCAGATGTCCTAATTTACCACAATTAAAACATTTGGCATTATTATAGACAAACATCTCAACATTTATTGAATGCTGAATCCATTCATCCATAGGTTCTGATCTAGACCTTAAAGGCCCAATTATTTTTTTACATTCTAAGTTTGTATTTTCAAAAGCCAGAGATTCAAGAATTATTTGTCTAGCTTTTGGGTCTGTTACTCCTATTTGCAGAGGCTTAATTAATCTTTGCAAAAAGTCACTAAAGGGTTCTCTCTGTCCCTGCCTAACCCTGGTATATGATTCATCCCTTTTACCTGATTCTTGTATCCTATCCCAAGCATTCAAGGCTGCTTTGTGACATAGGGACAATACTTCTTCATCATAAAGAGCTTGGACTTTTGTATCAGCATATGCTCCACGCCAAGAATTTGATCTTGGGAAACCTCAACACCTTTTGCTCTTTCTTGCTGTTCCATATGTTTGGATTCTTTGCTGAAATAAATTCCAAACATCAAGGAGGGTCCGTCATCTAATACTGTGGACACTAACTGAAATATCATGGGGGTAGCTCTGACATTAAAAGCCCAAGTCCTTATCATTTCCTTAACAAATGCAGAGTGCAAGCCATAATTAATGACAGCTTGCTTAATTTCTTTTAGATCATTCATTCCTATTGGCATCCATCTACCTTCTTTGGCTCCCTTTGAGCCTTTAGAAGTTGATGCTTTGTCAGAGTAAATTACAGGGTATGACACTAAAACCCTGGGAAAACCTTTTCTGACAGCCGGTGGTGATGTTGTATCCTGTCCTTGTGCCTTCTTACTCTGCTCACCAGCTCCAATTGTTTCCTCAATCATTTCAAATCTTTTTATCATTGTCTCTCATAAAGCCTGAATCTCCTGAGCATCATATGTTTCTAGTGATTTCACTAAGGTATCAATTTTTTGGTTCCCATTCTGCACCAGTGATTCCAAGGTTTTAATGTTTCCCTCCAAAGATAACATGTCTTCCTTGAACTTTTCTTGGATATCGTGTAGACTGCCATCCTGGAGGTACATTCTGTCTGTTACCTTATCAAAACTTTGTGATAACTTCTGAACATCAAATTCAACAGTTTGAACCCTTTCAGGTAACTTCCTAGTATCCCTGGATATGGAGTCAATTTTGCCTATCATAGTATCCACTTGTTCAGATAACCTCTGATTTTCAATTATTTTAATCCTTTCAACTAGCCATTCATTATTAGTCCATAAAGATTGTATTTTTCTTAGGAGTGCCATATTCTTCCTTAATATGCAGAAACAAACTGAAACCTAGTAACCAGTAAATTGAGGTATACCCATAGTCATATAAACCTTGCATGATATAATCCATTGTATTAGTAAAGAAAGCAGTAAAAAGTTGCAATGGAAATGAAAACTGCCATATTACCTATTATCCTGCAGGTGGCGCTGTTGCCAAGTCATGCAGAACCAATGCAAAGTTGACTGAAATGGGGTCCCATTTCAGTGTCTGCATTAGTATTTGTTAAAAACTTGGAAATATGATTTGCTTAACAAAGTAAATGTAATTAAATCAATTCCATACAATGTAACCAGAAACCCAAAATCCAAGGGTAGAGAACAGCAACTCAGAAGCTGCGTATGCCTCCATGTGACAAAGAATCGCCCCTAGGGGTTGCAACATTTGGCAACCACTTGCGCTCTGACTCACACTATTTAAGTGCTGTGCTGCAAGGGGGATTTAAAAACCGCTTAGAAAAGAACAAGCCAGGCAGGCAGAAACTGTCTGGGCCCATGGAGCCTGGGAGATGTGGAGTTTAAATCCACGTGGGGAGGTGGCTGAGGGAGGCCTCGTGCCAAGCCAAGCTGGCGGCAGGCAGCCGAGCCGGGAGGGGGGGTTTAAAACCAAATGCTGGGTGCCAGATGAAGGCGTAAGTCATAAAGCAATCCCACACCAGTTTGGAATTGTGATTAATGAAATGGTTATTTATTTAAAGGGAGAAAACTTACAGATCACCGTCCTAGAGAACAGCCCTCTGCTTGATCAAGAACGAAGTCTAACAGCAGGAAGCTGGAAGCAAGAGAGTGAGCACACGGCTACCACTGCTTTTTAAAACAAAAGAGACAATGCCCCAGTGGGCTGGTATCTTAAAGGCTCTTGGCTAAAGGAGCAGAAGTAGCTCCCACAGCAGTTTCTCCTTCAGCAATCAAATAATTCAAAATCAACACAATAACAAACAGTATCCAGATTCTCTATGTATTTTCCTTCTTTGTATGACTTTAATATTTTCACTCTATTATTTATTTTATTTTTTAATTATGGTTTTGTGAAACAGAGTTTCTCTGTGTATCTTTGGTTATCCTGGAACTCACACTGTAGACCAATCTGTCTTCAAACTCACAGAGCCTGCCTCTACCTCTCAATTGCTGGGATTAAAGGCATGTGTAGCCATGACTGACTATTTCTTTTTTTATGGACTTTCTCTATCCCTTTCCTTTTCTCCCCAAAGTCTCTATATATCTTTAAAAACAATCTGTTGAATTGTAAGATAAATTTTAATTTTTTATTCTACATCCAATTTTTAAATCTCATTTTCTTGATTATGCTAGTAGTTCATTGTTCTTTTCAGTTAGGTAATGTTAAAGTTTTTGAATTTTCATAACATTTATAGAATTTTCTTATTAAAATTTAACCTTCTACAACAAATTATATTTTAAAAATGTCATTTATGCTTTTATCCCTCCTTCATAAATTCTGTGAGTAATACATTTGCATCAAGAGAGAAGTTATGATTAACTGACAAGAGATTTGTTTCAGGCATTTAGGATCATGGTTGTGCTTTTAAATGTATTGTTTCATCTAGAATTTTACAATAATTGCTTTTCTTGCCTTAAGAATTAGTTTGGAGGATTGAGAGACATAGTATCTCTTTCACAGGACTTTTGTTCAGTTTCCAGGATATATATGATGGATTTCTTTGTCATTATAAATGTCTGTTATATTTCTGTTTTAACATTTGTGTAAAATATGGAGCAAATTCTGAAAAAAAAATAAAATAAAACTTCCTGCAATATATTCACTTTTGTTTATGTGATAAAATGTCCTAACCAAAAGAAACTAATAAGTGTAAGGTCTTGAATGCCTTACAGTTACAGTACAAAGTCCATAGTATCAAATAAGTTGAGGCAGTAACTGAAGCAGGAAGTCACACTACACCCAAACATGAGAGCAGAGAGAGACTGTGATTTCATGCTACCTAATTTTTAGGATGCTTATGTTCATCTAGATGCTGTCAATTATTCATCACAGAAGACTCTGCCTGGGAAATGTTGCCACAAACAATGGTTGGGTATTGCCACATCAGTCAACAGTCAAGACATTCTAGACAATTCTTCAATAGATGCTCTTTTGCCAGAGGATCTAGTTTGTGAGAGATTGGTATATATAATTCACCAGAGCATGGTCCTAACATCATTACTCTGAAGCAGTTAGAAAAGAGAGTTAGCAATATGCAGGTGACCATGTCAAAATCTTTTTATAGTCTTTATAGACAGTATGCAATAAACACAAATACAACATGATCATCTTTATTTAATTTTAGAGTATTTTTCAAAACTACCTTTTCTTATTTTACATGCCAAATTCAGTTTCCACTCCCTTGCTGCTACTCCCTTTACCTTCCCCCTATTCTACCCCCATCCACTCCTCAAAGAGGCTAAGGCTTCTCATGGGGAGTCAAAAGAGTCTAGCACATTGCTTTGAGGCAGTACCAAGACCCTCCCCACTATATCTAGGCTGAGAAAGGCATCCCTTCAGAGACAATGGTTTCCAAAAAGCCAGAAAAATCAGTAGGAATAAATCCTGGTCTCATTGCCAGTGGCCTCACCGTCTGCTCCAGTCATACAACTGCCACTCACATTCAGAGGGCTTAGTTTGGTCCTATGCTCTTTCTCTCACTGTCAGGCCAGTATTGGTAAGCTTACATTAGCTCTGGTAAGCTGTTTTAGTGGGTATCCCCATCATGGTCTTGACCTCTTCGCTCATATTCTCAACCTGCCCTCTCTTCAACTGGACTTTGGGAGCTCAGCTTAATGCTCCACTCTGATGCTCTGCATTTACTTCCATCAACTGATGGGTATAGCTTCTATAATGATATAATGATAGTTATCAATCTGACTGCAGGGCAAGGCCAGCCAGTTCAGGCACCCTCTACACTATTGCTTAGGGTCTTACCTGAAGCCATCCTTGTGGATTCCTTGGAATTTCTATAGTGCAAGGTTTCTTGCTAGCTCTATAACAGCACCTTCAATCAAGATAACTCTTTCCTTGTTTGATGTCTCTGTCCTTCCTCCATTTCGACCATCATTTTACACCTATTGGAATGGTTAAGATAATAAACACCATTAATAGCTTATGTTGGAAAGGATGCAGAGTAAGGGGAACACTCCTCCATTGCTGGTGGAAATGCAAATTTGTCTAGCCACTCTGGAAATCAGTATGGTGGTTCCTCAGAAAAATGGGAATAAACCCACTGCAAGAACCAGTCATATATTGAAAGGATACTCAACCATACTACAAGGATATTTGTTCAACTATGTTCATAGAAGCATTATTTGTAATAGCCAGAACCTGGAAACAACCTAGAAGCCCCTCAACCAAAGAATGGATAAAGAAAATGTGGGACATTTACACAATGGAATACTACTCAGCAATAAAAAACAATAACATCTTGGAATTTGCATGCAAATGGATAGAACTAGAAAAAAAATCCTGAGTGAGGTAACCCAGACCCAGAACAATGATCATGGTATGTACCCACTCATAAGTGACTACTAACTGCAAAGCAAAGGATAAATAGTCTATAGTCCATGATCCCAGAGAAGCTAAGTAACAAGGATAACCCTAAGAGATACTATATAGATCCCCCTGGGAAGGGGAAATAGAAAAGATCTCCTGAGAAAATTGGGAGCATGGGAGTAGGAAGAGAAGGGAAAGTAGAAGGAGAAGAGGAGGGGAGAAGAAGAAAGAGATCTAATTAAAGTTGTATAGGAAGGCAAAAGGAATATAAGGTGAAACTGACTTTTCTATCTAATAAAATTCTATCCTTAACAATAGTGTTTTCATAAATCTCAAAAAATTAAATCAAATTTAAACTATTTTGAGAAAATATGGATGAGGTTATTACATAAAGTTAAAAATTATGAAAATAATTGGTGTCCTACCATTTTTGCAAGGTATCAAAGGAAATTAAATACTGATGATAGACATGGGGTATTTACTATTCAACATCTTTTTCACATGTTTTTATGTGGTCTCTTGTTTCAACTATAAAAATCAGGGCTAAAATATGGCTCAATTATTAAAGTGCCTGCCAGCAACTCTGAGAATAAGCGGTTAATCAAATCACAGTAACTGATAAAGTATGAGAAAATCGACTACCAACGTTTATTCCATGATTTACACACACACACACACACACACACACACACACACACAAACATATATTCACAAAGAAGATGTAAATCAAAAATTGTCAAGCACTTCCCTCAGTTTCAAACTTTATATTTGCATAAAATTGCTAATATCATTGTTAAACAGGGATTGATAATTTTCCTGGGTATTGAATAGACCCAAACATATATTCTGATGAATGTGGAGAATTAAAGTGAAACAGTGATCTTTGACAAAAATGGAAACTGAGATTTTATTCATTAGTTTTATGTGGATGTGAGAGAATGGGAAGTAATTTGACTACAGTTTATATACTTACACTTCTTTACTTCATATGTATGTATTATACAAAGTTATTCATTAGACAAATATTTTATTAATATTTGGAAGGGAAAATGATACAATAGTATTTTGCATTTAAAGTTTGATCCACTACAGGGAATTCATGTCATGCACTTGTAAATATACCCAAGCACTTGTGGCTATGGAGTCTGTAGGCTGTGGAGATCAAGTTACTAATTTTACTTTAATATGCTCATATAGATTCAAAATGTATTGTTAATTTTACTTATATGTTACCCCTATATTTTTTGCATCTTTCAATCCTTAGCAACAAAGTTTCTTGTGAAGCTGTTGGTGGACAATACAGAGACTCATAACTCACCAAAGGAGAGAGAACAATTCTATGTGGAGTTCTGAGACATGTATGGAATATTTATAATATATCCCCTATCACAAAGACTCAGGAAAGATCATGGAAAATCAGCAGAAGAGTGTAATAATGAGAGATTTGTGAAAATTGATATGAAATAATATTTTTGAGGCATTATAGAACTGCCATACCCATAAATATTCATCAGTTGTGGTTGCCTGTATATGACATAAACAATATAAAGTCCACTAAACTCCAGAATTAATATGTTCATAGGCCCCACTATGAGCTGAGAAGCTACTGAAAATTGACAGCTGTTGAGGGAAAGACAGTTTTATTCAGAGGTGTTGCCTGTCATTGATTGACTTTGCTTTTCCATACATTCCAGACTCCCATGAAATACAGGCAACACCATTGGACTTAGTGGGTTATAAAAAAACATAAAAACATGATGTCCAGAAGGGGAAATGGGAATTAGTCCATGGGAGGTAGGAGGGGAGAATACAGTGATATGAGTTCAGTGTGATTAAATATAAATTCTATTCATTTAGAAATCTCAAATAATAAATTAGCTGTACATTAAAAATAATATTTTAATGATTGAGTCTATTACACTACAAAGTCTTGTAACACATACATTTGCTGCCATCTATTTTTGTTCACCAGAATTTCGAATGCTCTATACTTATCTTTATCTGGTGGGATTCTGATTCAATTTGCTTTACCTATACTTTTATTTCTTAATGATGATTCCCATTTTAGATATGGAACATACATTTTATAGTCTCCATCTATAAAATAGAGTATTTTTATAATGTATACAATAGCATAACAAGCCAGTTACCAGGGAAAGCTCTCTCACAGAAACTACCGATTACATTTTTGGCCTAAACAAATATGAATATATACATAAATATGTACTCTCTTTATATAGCCTATAGTCACTCTTAATTGTGATTCATACAGTTGCTTCCATTAATGATGTCCAAATTTTCATGTCTACCTTTTCCAATTGCACCATTTTATTGTCCACATATACAGGTTTCTTCTTTCATGTAGCCATTGGTTGAAGTTTGAATAATTTTTAGTGTAATATTATATCAATTATTTTAGAAGTTTACACAGGTGTGAGGTTTATTTCAGGCCATTCAATCCTATTCTTACCCCATTCCACACAGATTCACTCTCACCTTTTATTACTCCAAATTTTATGGTTTTTTTTTAATTATATAACACACTAAGTACAGTTAATACTGTCTGTATTCTCATGGGTGTAGAAAAAGCTACTGGAACATGGATCATATTCCAAGTACTAAATCCTTAAAGACATTGATTTTTCCTTTCCTAACAGTCACCAAATGTTGGCAGGTCGTCAGGAAGTGCTGAGGGCTCATGAGCCACTTCTCTATCCATATTGAAACTGGCTTGTTTGCTTTTTCTCCAGTATTGTTAATGCAAAAAAAAAAGTTACTATAAGTGAACTGGCCCTACCATGTCTAGAAGATACGATCATGCTCTGCTCCTCACTGATCTCTTCTTATGATTTTCTGCTTCCCTACTGGTAATTTTCCTAGGGACTTGGCAAAAAGCACTGGAATATTAAGTTTATGATAACCTCCTCACAAACAATTATTTTTGTACTTTTGACAATTCTGAGTTTCTTTGCCTACTGCTGTCCACTTCAGAAGGATTCTTTCTGATGAGTAGGAACTAAACATGCTCTTATCATATAGATTTTAGAACAAATTTACATTATATACATTCAGCAAAGAAACAAAGTAGTGTCTTGGGGAGCCAAGAACTATGTCAGTAAATCATTACTTTGAAGATGTCCCTAAGACATCTCTGTCTTACCAAATTCTTAGGAATTTATTAAATAGTGACCTTACTCTTCTTTTTGGCAGTGTATGTCTTTTAAGAGGGAAACTATCAGAGAAAAATATAAAGCACAATAAAAATTAATACAAATAAAAACTATTTCTAGAAAAAAAGAGGAAAACTATCTACCCACTATCAAGAGTGATTCAGATTAAATACACACACACACACACACACACACACACACACACACACACCAAATCACCCCCACTATATATATATATATATACATATACAATATTTGTATATATACACAATTATGTATACATATAGATTTAGTAATAGATTTTCAAAGTTATATTTTAGCATCATCATGATAAAAAGTATAAGCTGATTTCCTTATTCTTCCAGTAATCAGAGTAAGGCCCAGCCAAATAACTTTCTTTGAGGCAAAACAATAGTATATTTCAAAATTATCGTGCCAAAAGTGTAAATAAGATAATGAGGAAAGTACACAATAGAACGTATTATTTTCTGGGAAGACCAGCAAGCAAGAGTTCAAATACCCAACAACACATTCAAAAGCTGCTCTCAGATATGTGTATATATTTGTAAACCTAACATTTTAAAGCAGACATATGGATTCCAGAAGCTCTCTGGTTATCTGAAAGCTGTAATGGAGTAATCTTTTCAGATGATGCCTTCAAACATCAAGTCAAGAAAAATAGTGCAAAACAATAAAGTAGTAATTCTCAGGCTGTTTTTATATGGTTCCTCATGTTGTGGTGACTCCCTGCAACAAAATTATTTTTTTTCATATTTCTTAATTGCAATTTTGCTGTGGTTATGAAAAATAATGTAAATATCTGTGTTTTCTGATATTCTTAGTTGACCCCCATGAAAAGGTCATTTAATCCTCAAAGGGACCACAATCCACAGGTTAACAACCACTGCAATACAGCAGTGTTCTTGTTATTCAGGGGTATAGTTAGAATCTTTTTCTTTATTTAAAATTTTTATATATTTTTATTCATTGATGTTTCAAGTTTTTATATACTTTACATATGTGCTTGCAATTTTAAAACAGTTAAAAATGATAAATCCTCCTCAAAAATTTAAATTCAAGGAAGAAATATCCTCAAACAGAATGCACTAATCTAATGAGTACAACTTTAACCCAATACCACATATAAGGTGAATGAAATTTATGCCCTGGCATGTATGGGCAGCCCATATATGGAGGCAATTTTGTACTTGTCTATATTGGGTTTCATGGTCTCAGTTAATGAGGACAACTTACCAGATCTCTTTCTCAAGAGGGCACCAAATCTCATTACAGATTTAATGATACCATATTTTTGCTAGGATCGCAAATGCACTAATTCTATGTTTCTGACTTGCTCTAAGTAACTGTAAGTTTTGGAATTGTACACTTGTTTCTCAGATAATTTTCTTTTTTTT
>PVIU01032333.1:0-13626 GCA_004026605.1 Ondatra zibethicus
CCCTTTCCTGATTGGCCATCCATTCACCCTTGCACGCTGGAAGCAATCTCTTGTTTTCCTAAAGCATTTTTCTTTCACTCTTGTGATGCAGAGAACTTTACTGCTTTCTACACTTGTGCATATGCCTCATCTCTTACCATGTTTTAATACCTTTGTATCCTTAGCTGTTCAATAAATTTTTGAATAAACCAAAAAAAAATAAAATAAAATATAGATATTTTTAGACATATTTCTCACTGATCTCTCAAATTCCTTTGTTCTGGTCTTTTGGGTTGTGTCTGTCTACTTGTTGAGCTAGGTTCTTAATAAGTTTATATCAATGTTATTTATACACATTTGCATATGTATCATCCACTCTGGCCTAGAGCACACTCTCACTCTTTACCTTTGTCAAACTTAATACTCCGCTTCATAAAGTCAGCTACGTTTTCTTTTAAATCATATATTTTTAAAGTTGTTTTTATTTTCTTTTTTAGAGCCATATTTCATGTCTGTTTTCCAGGCTGGTCTCAATCTGCATACATAGATGAAGTTGTCCATTGACTCTTACATCTTTTTCCCAAATGCTGGAATAACATGTATGTGCCACCACAATAAGATTACCTATAGAATTTTGGAAAAAAAATGTCTATTTCTTTTCTAGAAAACTTGGAGTAAATTTCCCATTTCAAATAAGTGTATCTACTGATTGTGAAATTGAGGTCTTCCCAGTTTTAAGCCATTCCTTTGGCTTTATTAAATATTACCCCATTTAAATTTTGCGCAAAGAATCAATTACTATGGAAAATAATGATATATGCATACAAATATTCATCTTGAAAACAAAGTTATTTATTTTACCAAATGATTTTTATATCAATTTAAGGGTCCAGATATGGTTTTTAAGTACCTAAAAAATTAAAATGACCATTATTATGACTAAAAGTTTCAGAACATTAATCCTTCAAAATTTTGAACTTCAGAACAAAATTTCTTAATTTTATTTTTCAGTTTATACTTTTAAATGTTATCATTCCTAGAATAGAATTTGAGTGTAATTACAATTTGCATTTTATTGTCCTTGAATTTTAGGTATGATCCAAAAACAGACACATGGACTATGGTGGCTCCTCTGAGCATGCCTAGAGATGCTGTTGGTGTCTGTCTCCTTGGTGATAGACTATATGCTGTTGGTGGCTATGATGGGCAAACGTACCTCAACACCATGGAATCCTATGATCCACAAACTAATGAGTGGACACAGGTAATATTAATATGGACATAGTTACTGGAAGTGAAACAGAATTTATTTAAATTACAACTTGTGGAGAATGACTATCCTAATTGCAATCTATCTTATAGAACCATCTTGCCTCAAAGTGACTAATTTCGTCATACATTGTGAAAGATGCAAGAAATGAATAATTCTGTGTATTATTTTCTCATGCATGTAATACTATAATAAATTTATATTCCTAAAATATATTCATCTTTCAAGGTGCTCTTTAATAAATCAATACAAGGAACACAAGGGATTTAGTGACTGAAACTAAAAAAATGAGAGTATAATATATTTGTAAATGAAGCTATAATAGGATATTTGATTTTTAAAATGTCTGCAGCAAGAACATGGAGGTTTCAGAATTTGTCTTTCCTGACAGTCATTTTTTCCTGTGTGCATTATTGCTCTGTGTGGAGATTATCCACTTGGTAAAACTGTAAGAATCAGTAAGCAATAATCTTACTGTCAAAATCAGAAAACAGAGTAAATATATGTCCCCAGTTGATTTTACAAAATAAACAGAAAAGGATCCAAATTTCCTGGTGTTCATCAGATAGAAATCTCCGTTGTCTGGCAAGTTGAAGAGAAATGATTGGCTCCTCTTGAGTGAATGATTATTTTTGAATATGCACTGGAGCTACATACTCAGGATCAGAATAGAATGAAACAAGTCCCATTCTCTTTGAAAAGCTCCACCTATGGGAGTAGTGTAGGAAACAAGAAAACTACAAAGCAACCTCTTTAAAGTGGAAAGCATCCTGAACTACATAGCTGTGGTGGTCTTGCTTACAATAGAGAGAAGGAAACATCCTCAGATGTGTTCCTTTAAATTCAGTTGTTGTATACTTTCCTTTTGTTTTTCTACCTTTTTCTTTAGTTAAAAATATATCAGCAAGGTATTATCTTACTAATAAAGTTGCCATTGATGAGCATGGTAAAATTCAAAACCTTTATCATGTTGAAACTAAAGTACACACAATTTATATGTTTTAATCTTATATGATTTAATCGTTGACAGTTCTGACTTGGGTCATACATATAAAGAAAACTTTATCTGAACATTTTAATAATTATACATTAATGATATTTGCATATATCATCATTGAAATCCATCTTTAGTAATGTTTTCATCTCATAAACTTATATTAGCATCTAAGGTCAATTGCTGGGTAAGGCACCTTCATTGGGAATAATTCCTTCTCCAAAAGCAAAACTATATATTTGCCTGACTTAGAGGAGTAAAGGAAAGATATTGGCGGGGGTGAGGGAGGGAGAAGAGCACTGTTAGAACTAAATTCTTTGACATTCACATTTTACTCCAGATTCAAAAGGATTATTTATCCAAACAGCATCGGCTATAAAAGAAAGCAGGAATGAATATTTTATATATTATTTCACTAAAATGCTCTAGGATATATTTTGATGCTTCACTTTACTAAGTCCCTAGTGTTTCCACAGCAGTTATAGTGTGAATTCAGTACACTTTATTTGTTAGGAAAAAGTCCCACTTGCGTGGTATGAAGTTTAGACAGAGTACCAATAAAAAGGAACGTTCGGTAAATGGAATATACAGTTGCATAAAAATATAATGTAATATCTTCATTAAATATTTATAATAAAGTATCATTGTACTCATCCTTCCACTAAAATTGAAATCAAAACAATGTCAGTGCTAATAACAGGTAAAAGTCTCTTGATGACTATTTCCATCATTTTTTTTTAAATCTCTGGATCATAAAGTAGTTTACAAACAGAAGATTAGTTTCATTACATTTTGCTTTAATATAGTAAATATACATTTTAAAACTATTAAATTAAATATTTTACTTTTGTTTCTGGTACAATTCATAAATACAAAAGAAAAATACCAAATTAAACATTTTGCTGTTATATCTTTTCATCTCTTAGACTTTTTTTTTAATTTTTTTTCCTTTTACTTTTCTGTGCACTGTTACATCTCTTAGAGTTTTAAGACGTTTTAGTACCTATCAGAAGATATCTCCCAGAAACATACAATAAATTTGCACATATGAAATAAAACACTTTTTGGAAATTTTCATTACTCCAGTCTACTTTTGTCCAATGAGGCTGGTCACTTTTGCTTCATTTACAAATTAAAGTGCATGAAATCTGTTGACTAGCCACCCAAAAAGGGCTAGTCCTTAGAATAAATAAGCAAAATCTTTGAAAATATCCAAGAATACATACGTTTTTTGAAAAATGTGCCATGTTAGATAGAATTATAACAATTGTCATAACTGTATCATCATTTGTTTTATGAGTAAGGTATAGTCATATTGGCACATATGTAGGTTAGTGAATTTTGATGTTCCATTTAATATTGAGCTCATCCCTTGCACTTGGTTAGAAAATATGTGTTTCAAGCAACAAAGTAAATTTATCATTTATCTCTGACCTAGGTAAAAGCACATTGTATTCTTACTGCCACTACTGTGTTGAATGTTTATGCCGTAGGGCATGTGTAGATGCTTGTTACATACATCAATTGAGTATTATCATTATTCTCTCATGCTGGAGTGAAATTTATATGGACCTAGTTTATAAAGAGGAATTTTTGAAAAGTAACTAAGAAAACTGCTACCACAAATACATCTTCACTTGACTGTACTAATGGAATCTGTGACCAGTCTTTTCTGGTTACCACAATGAAATTTATAATGCTCGAGGAAATAACAAGAGGAGTTTTTAGGATATATGAATTAAGTTAGTTCAAATAACAAAATATAATCTCTTTTCACTGTTTAAAAGATTGTAAATGGAGGTTTCTTTCCTGCCCATCAGTTCCCAAATACCCACTTTGAGGGTTAAATATTAATTACAAACTGTTTAGGCTAGTAGCTAAGGCTTATTATTTACTAGTTCCTACAAATTAAATTAACCCATTTCTATTATTCTATATTTTACCATAATTTGTCTTGTGACTTAACATCTTGCTTCTCTTCTATCTGCTGGCATCTCTCTGATTCCACCTTCTTTATCTCTGTATCTTTGTTTGGATTTCTTACCTAACTCTATTCTCCGCTGACAAAAACCAAATCAGCCTCTTTATTAACCAGTGGTAATAAAACATAATCACAGCATGCAAAAGAACATTCCACATCAATTGATCTCAAAATTATGAAATGTTGAAAGCATAATCATAATATATTTGGCAGAGTAAATACTCATCACTGTGATATAGCCTACATGGACTACATAGAAAACTTTAGGTTCTAAATATAATGTTGAAAGTGGTCTAAAAAGAGAAAGTAAGATAAGCAGATAAATATGCAGGAATTATTTAGCTTTTTAAAAATCAGCGTATGTGTAAGAGCTGGAGTAATAACTCATGCCAAGTTTCACTGAGGAAAACATAAATTGGAAAACATTGTTTGGTAAGATGAACAGGTAGTACATTATATATGACTACAAAGCCTGCAAAAGATCCTTCTATTTAAGAGAATAGATAATGAAGGATTTTTAACTTTTTTTTATTGTTCTCTCATACATTACATCTTGACGACAGTTTCTGCTCCCTACACAGTCATCTGAGCTCCCCATCCCTCATGATAAGACATCCCCCGAAAAGAGACAAAAAAAAACAGCCCTTCAGGGATGGTGTGGGAGGTTCTTCTGTCTATGTGTTACTTTTATTGGTTAATGAATAAAGAAACTGGCTTGATCTGATAGGCTAGAACAGAGCTAGGTGGGGAAAACTAAACTAAATACTGGGAGATAGAAGGGAGGATTTAGGGAGAAGCCAAGGAGCAGCCAGAGACAGAGGTGCTGAAACCTTGCTGGTAGGCCACAACCTTGTGGTGATATACAGATTAATGGATATGGGTTAAATTAAGATGTAAGAGTTAGAAACTAAGAAGCTAGAGCTAATAGGCCAAGCAGTGATTTAAATAATATAGTTTCTGTGTAATTATTTTGGGGCTAAGTGGCAGAGAACTAACTAGTGACCCCTAACAACAAAAGGACACCAACCAAACATGGAATAACAAATTACAATAAAAGTAGGCACAAACCCTCCTATCAAAGCTGGGCAAGGGGACCTCAGTAGGAGGAAAATGGTTTAAAAAGCAAGTAAAACTGTCAGAGACACCCACCAACTTATCCTTCCCACTGTTAGGAGTCCCACAGGAAAACTAACCTGCTCAATAATAACATCTATGCAAAGAGTTCAGACCCCTACTGGGTCTGTCATTGTTGCATCAGTCTCTATGAGCCCTTGTGAACCCTGCTAATTTGATTCTGTGGACCTGATGTCCTTGACCCCTCTGGATCCAATGTTCCTTCCTCTCCCTCTTCTGTGGGGATTCCCTGGCTTCTGTATGTCTGTGTGTCTTTGCATCTCCCATCATTTGCTGTATCATGCTTTTCTGATGACAATTGGGCTTATAGATGTGATGTGGAGATGAACATATCTCCCATGCTCATGGATCAGTAGGATTAACGTAGTAAAAATGGCTTTCAATGGAAAGCAATCAAGAGATTCAACGCAATCCCCATCAAAATTCCAACACAATTCTTCACAGACCTTGAAAGGACAATACACAACTTCAAATGAGAAACCAAACAAAAACAAACATGAATAGCTTTAAAAGTTTAAGAATTATATTTCAATTATTGGATTTTTAAAGCATAAAATGATTAGGAGAAAGATAAACCATTGTTATGCAAGATAAAATTATAACTCCATGTTTAAATAGAAGAAATTATAACTCCATGTTTAAATAGAAGCAAAGAAAACGAGCCGACAAATCACAATCCCAGTGAACCTAGACAACAATGAGGATCCTAAGAGAGGCATACATAGATATAATCTACATAGGAAGTAAAATAAAAAAGAAAGAAAGACAAGATCTCCTGAGTAAATTGGGAGAAAGAGGACATTGGGAGAGGGTTTAAGGGGAGAGGAGAGACAGGGAGGGGGGCAGAGAAAAATGTAGAGCTCAATAAAAATCAATAAAAAAATATAACTCCAAAGTACACATTTGATCAGACAGTTTTTAAAACTTTTATTTTAATATATACCTAACAGTTTTTATAATCAGGACCATTTTAAAAATTCTACATGTTCATTTTAATGAGCATCATATTACAAAACACATTTAACAAAGAGTGTATCAATTAAGTAATTATGTACTATCCATGAAAAAATATTTAATATACTTTTTGTGAGATATCTGCCTAGGATGAATGTGTATTTAATTTCATATGATATCTATGGAAAAGCTAAATAATAAAGTGATTGCAGTGTCACCATGATTATAATGAAATATAACAAATGTAATCTCTGATGCACTTTTCTATTTTAATTTATTTCATTCAAATCTTACTTTAGTATTTTTGCTAAAAATTGCTATGAGTAATTGCATGTTTTATCACCTTAATATAAAAGTAATTACATTTTTAAAAGTAGAATTTTCAGTCCTTTCATTGCCTTGTACTATCTTTAGCTGTAATGGGATAATATAACTAAATTTACTTATGATTTATATATATATATATATAATTTTAAATTATATCATAACTTATGTAGAGTCCTATGACAGTAACCTGTGTCTTTTGTTGCATCTTTTTCAACAGATGGCTTCCTTGAATATTGGCAGAGCAGGTGCCTGTGTGGTTGTCATCAAGCAACCTTGACTAATTTGTATAATGTTTGGAAGGCTTTTGTTTGCTACTGTGGCTATTTTATATCATATGGTAAGAATAAGAAAGAACATCCTGAGATGAAAACCCCTCAGGAACAGGGTTTTTATAGATTTACCTGCTGGTGCCAAAACAGTAAAAGATCAAACAGAATTATAGGAAAGAAGAAAACCCAGACACAACATGGGGCCAAGGGTTAGTTAGTTCAGAAATGGTACTTGGTAATGTTCGGTATTGTAGCATATGATAACTAGAGTTACCAAAGTCTGGTTTATCAGAAGAGACTCTTATTTGTAATATAGAGCGTTCCTTAATGACAGATCACTCACCTGTTTCTATACTCTGTGAGGATATCTGCCGAGAGTAGAAGTCATAATGCTTCATCTAGGAAAATCTGATTGGTTTGATGTTTTTCTAATCAGATGTGATGATACTAGGAAGCAGAATGTTTTGTTGGAACAAATGTACTTCTTTCTTATTTTCCTCAGCTTTGAAAACAATTAGAGAGACAGATGACTGTTTGTCTCTTGCATTCAGAAAACCAACTGCCCTGCTAATCTAGGCTGCATATTGTATCCAAGATAATGACTGGATTATATTGCAACTGTGTCATCAGTCTGAAACTGGCAAATCCAAAAGACTTTTCACTAAGCTTGCCACATCGCTTTGCATTGTTAACACACTGAGCCAAAGAGTCAATGCAGCTCTGGGCATTTGCCTCTTGCAGAGTTCAGTAGAAGCATGGATGCTAATTCTTCTGGATGTTAATATAGCCACTGCATGCTCAAGTCCCTTAGAACTTTGTCCTTTAAATCAAAACTTAGAATTTTGAGACAAAAGTTTCCAAATCATTAAATTGGGAAGATTATGATAACTGCTAGAAGGATGACTGAAAACAGATTTCTCATTACCCAGCTCAAACATCTTATACTGAGATGCACATTATTTTAAACCAAATGTTTGTAAAACCAAGTGTAGAACTTTTATGTAACCTCATTAATATATATCCATGTAAATTATAAGAATAGTTAATAAAAGAGCATTTGCTTTTATCGGTGTATCTTTCTTCATTCGTATTTTAGAAAAGGTAAAACAAACTGACAAGGTTATTGTATTATAGGTGTGTGTGTTTGTCCATATGTGTGTTTGTCTGCATAAAATTTATTAATATCTTCTCTCATTTTGTGAATAGAAACACGTCAGATGGAACAGTGTGTTGAGTACTTGCCACACTAGTATGAGAGTTTGAGGACAAATCCCTATGCCCCATTAAAAAGGAGATCTGGTATCTTGCCTCTGTCACCCAAGTACTCCTACATACAGGTATGAGACAGAGAAAAAAGAAGCCCCAGAAGCCCCAGGACCAACTAGTTTGGCCTTGTGCACTGATGAGCAGGAAGAGACTTATCTCAAGCATGGTAAAATGCAAGGAAAGACACCTGAAGTTGTCCTCTGGCCTCTATTTATATGCCATTACTAACATGTACCTCTGACATCAAGCACATAGACACATCCAAAATTTCACACCACTATAATTTTATCTAATGTTTCACAGAGTGACTTTTAGAAAGCAATTAATATGTAACGATCAAAAAAGGAAGAAGAAATTGGGAGCGTGGAGGCTGGGGGAGAAGGGAGGGTGGAAGGTGAAAAAGAGGGAAGAAGGAGAGGAGTGAGGAGAACTTGAGGGAATGCGATAGTCAAGAATGAGTAAGGACAGAGCTGAGAACAAGGAAAGAGAGATCTCGATTGAGGGAACCATTATAGGGTTAGCAGAAACCTGGATCTAGAGAAATTTCCAGGAATCCACAAGGATGACCCTAGCCAGGACCCTAAGCAATAGAGGAGAGGTGGCCCAATCTTGACTTGCCCTGTAGTCAAACTGAAGAATATATTAAATATCACCATAGAACCTTCATCCAGCAGCTGATAGAAACAAGGGCTGAGTCAAAGAGGTGCCTTTTCTTCTATAACTCAGGGTATGGTCCAGCCAATCCCAGTTTTTCTATGCATATATCTTCCACTTCTCAGTTACCCATGAGAGCAATCCCCAGACTGTACAGGTCATGGCTGAAATGTTTTCCTAAGTCCAAATTTATTGCTTTTAAACTATATTTAATTGCTTTTATTATAATTAACATTGATGATTTTTCTTTGCTAGTATTCATATATTACTGGTTACCTGTTATTTTTGAGTTACAATGATCAAAATAACAGAGAGTCCTATGTAAAGGAGGAAAATATTTTTATAGCTCATGGTTTCAGGGAATTCAGTCAATGATTCTTGTTTTTGGATCCTGGATTCCTGGCAAGAGAGAACAATTTAGTGGAAAAAACAAACATGCTTTCCTGTAACCATCAGTCCTTATACAGTCTTCACCTCACTCATTTTTTACTGCCTGAAAAACATAACACCACTGAATGTTAAACACATGAGCTTCTATCTGCACGTGCTTTCTGTGGAGATTGGAAGGAGTTGAATTCTCCAATTATCACCCAATTTATAAAGAAGTGTCTTTGAATGGGATGTAATTTTCAACCAAGTATTTTATTGCCTCTAAACATCTGCCAGTATGGATCATATATGCTTGTATCATATAGAAGAGCCATCTGGATCTGATTTTCTACATGAGGACAATTGAGGATAGCTTGGGATATAAACTCATGGATTATGAAAGTATTAGGGTGAGATAAAATCTAGACTGAAATTTAACTTTGAATTATCAATACTCTTAATAGACCCATTAGTAATTTTTTGAACTGGTATGCTGTATCCTTTGGCTAAGTTATAGGGATTTCAATGAATTGAGACAATAAAATTGACAATGTCACCTTTACTACCCCATTCTCTGTATCTGTTGTATTATATGTGCCCCTTGTCTTCTTGGAGAACCTCTATTCTCCCTGCAGTTAATTATCGAGGAAACTTCCTGTTACTGCATATGACAAATAAGATTAGTCTCCTGTAAAAGAACTAAACTAATTTCAAAGCAAAACAAAGTGATTTCTCAATATTATTGTCACCCTGAGAATATTTTATATTTTTTCATTAAGGAAAATGCTTCTATGGAGTATGCCTTGTACGCAGCTCAAATATTTTTCATGGTTGCCTGAAAATCAAGAACATTAATTTTCTATTAAATAGCCCTTAGATGCAGAGTATTAAAACTCATTTCTGTTAATTCTAATATGAGGAGTAAGGGAGCTCTTTGTGTTAACATTATCCTCCAATGACAAATTACTCATCTCAGTGTGCATAGATAATTGTTGTAAGAGGATATGCTGAAACAATAACTTTGCATAAATATTTTGTGTTTGTAATAAACTGCACTTATACACATGGTGTTTACAAATATTATCAAATGAATGTTGTTAAATTAGCTAATCAGAATAACTCACAAACTTCTCCATTCACCATAAAATTTCAAAGAATTAAGTTGTAACTTGGTGCAGATAATAGTTTTGTTATCTGCAATATTCTAATTGTCAATTTTTTTCTATATACAAAGAAAATTGATAACTATTATCTTAAAGTCAATACACTTTATAGTTTATATAGGGTATTCTGGTTAGTTTTATGCTGACTTTATACAAGCAGACTCATCTGAGGGGTGGGACTAAACTGAAAAAAAAGTCTCCATCTTATCATGCTGTAGGAAAGCATGTAGGTCATTTTCTTATTAGTGATTAATGTGGGTGGGCCCAGCCTACTGTGGGTCGTGGCACCCCTGGTTTGATAGTACTCATTTCTATAAGAAAGCAGGTGTGAAACAAGCCGGTAAGTAGCACTCCTCTGTAGCTTCATTATCAGCTGCTGCCTGCAAGTTCTTGCTCTTCTTGAGTTCCTGCCCTGATATAATTTGATTATGATCTGTAATGTCAAAGTATAAGCCAAATAAACCCTGTCATCCCCAAGTTACCTTCGGTCATGGTGTTTTATCACAGCAGTAGAAACCCAAGAAAAAGCATGAAGCACATATTGTATAGGACAAATTTATTTGATACAATATTTCCTTTTTCTACACAAAATTATACTACATTAAACAAAATATTTATATAGACAGATATAGTAGCTAAGACTAAGAGTTTAAGCAAAATAGAAATTGTTTTACACACACACAAATGAATATAAATAAATCTCGAGTTGGGACATGTAACTATGCTTGCCAATCTCCAAACTCTCTGACTATCAGGCAAGGTAGAAATGGCCCTGCATTTTTCAGCCTCCACATCCCACAATTTGCAAGTAACAAATACCTCTTTAATTGGACTTAAAACTACTTGGAATTAAACCTTTGAAATTTAGCTAACTACTCAGTGCTAGTGAAGTCATGGTTATTGGAGAATTAACCAGTAGATCCCTAACAACAGTCCATAAACATTTGTCGGCATATATACAGATAATTTTAGTCTTTAACACTTATCAAGGAAACTCCTCATTGCAACTGATGGAGAACACTAGAAAAAAACTACAACCTATCAAAATGCAGAGTTGTGAATCCTAATAGCAGTGAATACCTCTACAAAACACTCCAGCATCTGGGGCTCAGGGAATACTATAGAAATGGGAGCAAACATACTGCAAGATCCAGAAAAACCGGGTAGTATGTGAGACTTTATCTTATAATGTCAGAAGTTACAATCATAAAATCTCACCAATATGACTATCTAAATAAAAGCTGAACAAAACATTACTAATGGAAATGGCAAAGATGATTGTGAAAAGTCCATGAGGCCTCAACCCTATACAATGAACTATAGGCAACTAAAGAAAGCAGGGAGCAGGTTGGTCATCCAGTTTCAAATTGTCAGTTACGAATATATATATTAGGTTATACTATATTTTATATCAGGAATTGCCAAAACTTATATCAATTTATAATAGCTATTATTTTAATTAGAACTTAGTAAATATCCTTGAGTACTTTTCTCTACTTTGGTTACTATGACCCTTTTCACAGCAGGAAGACTCAATTTAACTTATCATTTTCACTGACAGTTTCTCTTTATCATTTCTTTCACTGGTGATCTTAAATTTTATATATATATGGCAATATCTACTCTAAAATGTATAAAAATGTCTGTTAATTTATATAGACTATCAGAAATTGGTCTATCAGGAAACCATCTTTTAAGCATTACTTTAATTTAAACTTCTACTTCAATTTATTTACTTCATTTCCAACTCAGCCATTCCCACCAAGGTCTCCTTGTGCACAATCTATTAAAAAATAATAGTGAATACCAACATAAATACATACTTCCCTAAAAAACTCTTATGTGATATAATACCATAAAAATATGACTATATAAAATGAAAAGTTTAATAACATGTAATGCTACTAATAATAATGAAACTTATTAAATCTTACTGTGTGTGTAAAGCACTGTGTGAAAAACTGTAGCTATAGAAAACCATAGGTTAATGAGGTCTCTGACCAATTGTGTAAGTTATTCAACAGTGAATATGTATTCATATAAATGTAATCTGAAGAATTTCTAGGATACAAAGAAACACAACAGTAATGTGATTCTTCTTAGTAGATCAATAGAACTATAAATTACCTAACAATTGCTAAGTTGGAGCTTTTCCATGGAGGAGAAAGAATACCCCTCTCTCAGCAACAATTAACCACATTTAGATCTTCATGCAGAGATGAGATTATATGGAAATTACCCTGTCCACATTGGCACATGTTGGTGTCATTATTATATTAGTCTTGTTCAGCTAACCATGTTGTTGAAAATTCATACTGCATTTTCCCTGCCATGTCTTTGCAACACTGTCTAATAGTCATTGTCCTGGGCCTCTGGATCTTATAGTTTTTACGACCTCTATATTGACATTTTATCTGAGCTATGGGTGTGGGGATGACAGAAGCCATGAAAATAAAAAGGAACTTGGTGAAAGGAAGAAGGACTTCTCAAGTGAGGAACACAAGTGTTATAAAGAAGAAAAAGCAAAAAAAATCAGGTGGTAAATGAAGAGAAGGAAAGGACGGCAATAAACAGGGAATGGGGGTTACAAAAGGCAAAGAATGAAGAGGAAGTTTTAAAACTAAATGAATAAAGAGATTATATTATTTGACATTTACCTAAAATTACATTATAAAAGCAAACGTATACGTGTCTGGCTGTGTGTAAATACATATGCAGATGTAAACATTATATAGTTTAAATGAAGGCACACCACTTGTGGTGATAACACGTCCCTCAAGAGCCATAGACTACTCATCAAAAAACCCAAGCCCAAGCAGAGGAAGCCTCCTTTCCAGTTGTAGATCAGGGAAGTCCAAGAGCACCCCAAAGCAATACAGGCATGGAAATAGCTGCTAAATCCCAGTATATGAAGGCAACATCCTATTGCTAATGATATTACATATTTCAAACACTTGACTTGGAAGAATATAACTGGAACTGATCTGCAAGCATCCTCTCTGAGAAGTGCTTCTTCCATAATCAGAAGATGCTATACAAGCTGACAAAGAAGAGGAGCAATCAACAGGCCTACCAAGTCCTTCTGTATATGTGTTGCTCTTTTTTTTTATTTTTATTTTTTTATTTTTGGAAAATTTAGCCCAGGCTTTTCTTTTTTTTTTCCATACATTGTTTTGTTTTATTTTTTCCATTCAAGAACATAATTAAAGATAAAAAAATTTTTTTTCCTTTCTTCCCCTTCTCCCGGTCCCCTCCCACTACCCCCC
>PVIU01032334.1:0-13664 GCA_004026605.1 Ondatra zibethicus
CCAGAAGGGGGCACCAGATCTCACTATGGATGGTTGTGAGCCACCATGTGGTTGCTGGAATTGAACTCAGGACCTCTGGAAGAGCAGTCAGTGCTCTTAACCACTGAGCCATCTCTCCAGCCCCATAGTTTTAATTTTTGACTTTTGAAGCCTGTTCCCCTCTCCTGGAAGGTGACTCCTGTGTCTACAAGGTCCATGAACTTTTGCCAGCTGTGCAGGGGGTGGGGCGAGGTGGGGTGGGGTGGGGCGGGGTGGGGCAGGGCGGGGCGGGTTGGAAAGCACAATTAGTTTGGGACAGGTCTCCAGTCTCCCTTGGCTTTTCTATTTTTCCAGACATCCAGGCCTTCCTAGTCATCTAGCTAGCATGGGAGCTGGCCCTGCATGGGAGCTGGCCCTGCATGGGAGCTGGCCCTGCATGGGAGCTAGCTGGCCCTGCATGGGAGCTGGTCCTGCATGGGAGCTAGCTGGCCCTGCATGGGAGCTGGCTGGCCCTGCAGCTTTTCTTTCCAGGCTCTCCCATTGAATCTCTAGGCTGTTGATTGGCCTTGCAAAGTCTGCAAACCGCATTAGCGAAGTGAAGGAAGGGCAGGATGCCCCATTTTTTCCCTGTGCTCATCACATTTAGCTTTAAAAGCTAGCTCCTCTCCCTGATCCCAGTTCTTTGTCCCTTCTGGAAGCTTGCAGCTGGCAGGAAGGCCACAGAATCCCTGTCAGCACCCTAAGCTGTGGCAACTGTTTTGTTTGTTTTTAAACGTTCTAAACTCATTCTCTGATAATGTTGTGTGGGCCGACAATATGTCCTGATCATATCCAGCAGTTTTTTGGTTTAGTTTTTAGTTTTGTTTGGTACTTGGTATTGAACACAAGGCCCTGGCTATCCCAGGCAAGCTTCTAGCCCTGGACAGCAGCGTCAGCCTTGTTTTTACTTTTCTTTAGAGACAGGGCCTTGCTAAATTGCTTATGCTGGCCTTGAACTTGTACTCCTCCTGAGTACGTGAGACTTCATTCCTCCTGTACTACAGAGCCCTATACTCCAGCAGGGTTTGAAAATGAATGATTTTCAATTATTTTCCTCATTTGGTAAGTTCCTGAAACCCTCAGGTAGTTGTTTGTTTTTTTTTTTAATTTTGCACCTATTTTGGGAAGGAAGACTCCCTGGTCTCTTCATATTAAAAGCCCCTTTGGTTCTCTGATCATGGAAAGCCATCTTTGAAGATGTACCAGGAAATGGAAAGTTGTATAACTGACCTGATGTGGAAAAATCTGTTTGGGGAATTGTGTATCAGGGAAACAACCCAACCCAAGCAGCAAACCAAAAAAATGTGTTTATGATTGTTATGGTGACATTGTTTGTATTTATGACAAATTAGAAATAAATGATCAGCATTTGGAAAGGAGCTAAGCAAATTTTAATATCAATATGCTTTAAAATATCATGCAGGTTTTATACACAATTTTGTGCAAACTGTGACAGCTTAAATCTTTGGTTTCTATGTGCTGCTTAGGATCCTGTGTTTTTATATTCCAATAAAGACACAGATAGAGAGTGGCAGTGTATAGTAGCAGAGTACCTGCTCATCACACACAGGCCCTGGATTTGATCCCCAGAATCACAAAAAGAGGGAGAAAGGGAATGAATTTTCAGAGATGGGTTAGTAGAGATTTTAAATAACTTCTGCAAAATCACTTAAATTCTTGACTGAAAAATGGACACAATCGGGTTCCCCCATGCTTAAGATATTTGTATGTGCATAAGTTTCATGAACATAAGACACAGCCATGCCACTTGCTTTGAGGTCAGTACCATGTATTGTTCGTCCCTTTGCTATTATTAACGTGTGTGATGCACCGCTTGGCTCCCTTGTTGCTTCCCAACTGTGTGGTGCTTGAGAAAGTACAGCTGCCTTCCTGGTTGTTGTTCCCTAGTACTGCTGGCATGAGCAACTATCCTCTCCTCCTCAAACCTTCATAAGATTTGCTCTTATAGTAAAAAAAAACCTGCCAAGAGAAAAAAACCTCCCTTCAGTTAGTCTATAAGGTCATTTAGAACTATGAGGAACTACTTGTTTTGCTACACTTGTGTAAAGCCATTGAGAAGCCTGCTGTGGATTGTTCCTTCCGTGGCTGGTGACTATGGGGACAGTGTGATGCACACTTCTATTCCAGCTCTTGGGAGGGAGAGACAGAATCGTAATTTGAAGACCAGTCATGGTTAATCAGTGACTTTGAAGCCAGCCTGGGCTATGGGAGACTTTATCTCAAAGTAACAAAATCAAAGCAAGGCTGTCTACTTGCCAAGGGAATAAGCAAACCCCTTCCTTCTCCTCATGTACTAAGATCCTCCCCCCCCACATACACTCACACACACACACACACACACACACACACACACACACACACACCCCACACACATACACTCACACGTATACAAGCCCTCCCCCCACGCACTCCCCACACATACACAACCACACATACTTCCTTTAGAACAATGCAGATGCTTCTCTTGGCTTGCCATAGAGGTGTGTCCTGATAAGCCCTTAGTAACTTGAAGATATGGTGGGTGGGAAATGCGTGGAACACGCCCAACCCGCTGCATACTGTGCCTCAGCTGGGCAGGCCTGTTAAATGTCTGTTGTTTCCCTTCATGGTCATGGGACTGGATGGAATCTCTGGACACTGCGGTACAAGAGAGACTCATGTTGACCCAAAGACCAAAAATCCCCCAATACAGCCCAGTTCCCAGGGGATGCATATCATCACTTCTGCACGTTGGACAAGTAGACTGGAGTCAGGAACTAAAGATGGAGTTGAGGTTGTACAAGATCAAGTGTTGGGAAAGAGAGAGCTTAACATCTGGCACATCTCAGAGAGGCAGAGATATGCATTCTCGGCCAGCAATGTTTCTTCTGAACCAAGAGGGCAACTGTGTTTCATTAAGCCTGTGATTGAAAAGAATGACTCATGCAGTGACCTGTTAAAATTACACATCTCAAGTCAGAGCTTGCCTAACCAAATTCCTTCTTTTAAAAAAATAAAAAAAAAGTAATGGAGCCAGGCATGGTGTCTCATACCTGAATCCCTGCATCCAGGAGGCTGAGGCCAGAGGATTCTGAGTTCCAGGCCAACCTGGCTTTCATAGCTAAACTCTGTCTCCAAAAGAGACGGTGGAGCCATCCATTCAAACCAATGGCAACTCTTGACATTTTGCTTTGATCCACAATTAGACTTACTGGGTACTTCTTGTGCACAAACTCTTAAAGGCCCGGAGGTTTAAAAGAGGCTATTTGTCATTCAAATATGGATGTGTAGAACTCCAAGTGTAGTACTTGTAAGCACACAATAAATCAAATGGGTTTTGAGAGCATGTCTTTGGTGGTGAATGGCTTATTTCTTCAACCACAGGTATGGAACATCCCCATTCCATGGTCCATTTTAAATGTTAGAAGAACATGCTAATCAGATTCAGGAAGGTTTTGGTGTCATGGAACTTTCTTTCTTGTGAGGGAAGATGAGTGATTAGCAAACATAAATTGCTCTGTAAGTGGTAAATACGATAAAAAATCAAAAACAGTGAAATCATTTTGAGTTTCTTTCCATTTAGTTTGATATTGGCTCTTGGCTTGCTGTATGTAAGCAGAGACTGCGCACTGGTTTCCTGGCCACCCAGACCCAAATAATTACATAGAAACTATGTTAATTACAACACTGCTTGGCCAATTGTTGGAGGGAGGGCACACTTATTGGTCCCCGGCTGCCCGGCTAGCTTAGACCTGAAATAATCACAGAGAAACTGTATTGATTAAAATCACTGCTTGGCCCATTAGCTCTAGCTTCTTATTGGCTAACTCCTACATCTTAATTTAACCCATCTCCATTAATCTGTGCATCACCATGAGGTCATGGCCCACCAGCAAAGTTTTAGCACATCTATCTCCAGCGGTGGCTCCATGACTTCTCTCTCACTCTGCCTTCCTCCTCACATGCTATAGGCCAAAGTAGTTCTTTATTCATTAACCAACAAAAGCAACACACAGACAGAAGGACCTCCCACACCAGCCAATGGCTCAGGCATATTCCTGGCTAACTCTTAGAACTTTTTAAAATTGTTTTTATTGAGTTATATATTTTTCTCCACTCCCCTCCTTTCCTCTTCCCTCCCCTTCTATCCTCTCCTGTGGCCCCCATGCTCCCAATTCACTCAGGAGATCTTGTATTTTTCTACTTCCCATGTACATTAGATCCATGTATGTCTCTCTTAAGGGCCTCTTTGTTGTCTAGGTTCTCTGGGATTGTGATTTGTAGGCTAGTTTTTCTTTGCTTTGTGTCTAAAAACCACTTATGAGTGAGTATATATTATAATTGTCTTTCTGGGTCTGGATTACCTCACTCAATATGATGTTTTCTAGATCCATCCACTTGTCAGCAAATTTCAAGATGTCATTTTTTTCTGCTGTGTAGTACTCCATTGTGTAAATGTACCACATTTTCCTTATCCATTCTTTGGTTGAGGGGCATTTAGGTTGTTTCCAGATTCTGGTTATGACAAACAATGCTGCTATGAATATAGTTGAGCACATGTCCTTGTGGTGTGATTGAGCATCCTTTGGGTATATACCCAAAAGTGGTATTGCTGGGTCTTGAGGTAGGTTGTGTGATGTAATCAGATTAATCTGACCTACTTCAGAGGGGCTAGGTATGTTTTGGTTTATTCTGGCTTGGTTCTTGCATTTAAGTCATAGTCTCTTTGTGTAGTCCAGTCTGGCCTAGAATTTGTGATCCTTCTTTCTACCTTAGCTTCTTGAGCAGTGGTCCAGGGGGACTAGTATCTAAAGATAGTATCTATCCAGAGAAGATAGCAGACACACACTGAAACACATAGCGATTGCCAGCCGTAAGTCCTAGCCTCAAGATCAACATGGATCCTGTCCCCTAGATACATGTAATCCAGAGGTGTAGAAACACATAGACGTATATAGGAATACACAAACAAATAACAGTAAATTCTGCGAGAGAAAAGCAGTGGGACAAAGGAAATGGGGATATCATGAGGGATTATGAGCACTTGTGACGCAGTGATATGGGCTGTGACCTAAGGGACAGATAATGGACAAGCAGAGAAATAAGGGATCTATGAGATGTGGATCCCAGGAGGATTCCAGAGACCTTCCCATCAGAAGCAGTCCAAGGAAAGAAGAAAACTGGTAAGTGAGGGGCTGGAGAGATGGCGCAGAGGTTAAGGGCACTGGCTATTCTTTCAGAGGTCCTGAGTTCAATTCCCAGCACCCACATGGTGACTTATAACCATCTAGAATGAGATCTGGTACCCTCTTCCAGCCTGCAGGCATACATGCAGACAGAACACTGTACCTAAATAAATCTTTAAAATATATTTTTTAAAAAAAAGATTAGCTATCTTATTAACTGGGCGGTGTGGTGCACACCTTTAATCCCAGCACTCAGGAGACAGAGTTTGAGGCCAGCCTGGTCTACAAAGCTAGTTCTAGGACATCTAGGGCTGTTATATAGAGATACCCTGTATCAAAAAAGAAAAGAAAAGAAAAAAGAAAACTGGTGAGTGACAAAGGACCAGGACACAGAGCAAAGAAGGAAGGACTGGGGGAGGAGCTGGCACATTCAAGGTATTTTGGCTGAAGAATAAATTTGATGCTGAAGAGTAAAGATGATGGAGTTGACACATTTCCCAAGCAACTAGCTATGAAAGTTTAGTGTCAAAATACGGTATAAACACACAGCAAAGTTAATCCAGCTTTACCAGTTGTTTGAACCACCTTGCACAGCAGCGCTCAAGGTGACTAGAACACATAGTAAAATGATCTACATGCCTTTTCATGGCTAAATGAGCATGTCTGGAATCAGGTAAACGGAGAAGGCAGAGAGCTAAATAAAACATGCCACTCTGAGAAGCTCCAACGCACCTGAAACCCATGATGAATGAAGTGGAGTGTGTATACATTTGCACTCACGTCTTTTTGTCCCCTCCATTTCTTCAATGGCCAGAGGAAGGGATAAAGGAAGGGGTGTCCCTCCCCCGTCTGCTTTGTCAACTTCTGATCTACATCTGAGACCAGGCTAACTTAAATGCCCAGCTGCAAGATGGTAGTAAAAACTATCCTTTTGTAGACAAAAGCCAGCCTGGCCCATCCGTTCTAGTGGTCACATGCAGACACAAACACCAGGTGTCCGACTCCCTGCTCTGATGCCCTCCACCTGAAGGAAAAGGAGATCTGGACCTTGAGTGCCCAGGCGACAGATGGACAAATGTGCTTAGGCTGGGGGTGGCTCCCACTTCTACTCCTGCCTTTCTTCCCATTCTTTTTAGGTCTGTGCCTGGCATGAGGCCAGAAGCCCTTCACCCTTCCTTCTCTGGGAGCAAGTGCTAGGAGCTAGCTCTTGGCTCAATTGCAAAATCAGGGGCCATGAACTTGTAGATATTTGCTTGTAAAAAATAGAGAGGGATTGGTAGTTAAGTCAGTAATGAAAGATTTGGCTAATTCATTTTTTAGATTTCTTTCTGAAATGCAGACTTCAGGAACAAGAGGTCCAGAGGAGACCAAGTGCTTTCTACACTTGCATGTGTAACCCCTGGGTCTCCCTTTTAGGGGTGAGTAGTTTCATCTTGATTTCGGGGTCCTTAAGAAATGATTCAGGTGAAGAGGTGTGTATGTGTGTGTGTGTGTGTGTATGATTTGGGGGAAGAGAAAGTATTAATTAGCATCAACATGATTAAATTGCTTGCTTTATTAGAATTAAGATGAGACCACTACAAGATTTACTTTTAATCAACCGCTCATTTTAATCAATTATCTACTATTTAAATAATCATATCTGATCATCCCTGGCTTACTAATTTCATGCTAATTTGTTGATTGTAGGGAGCAGTGTAAAATAGTGTGATAGTTAATCTCAATTGTCAACTTGATAAGATCCAGAATGGACTGGGAGGCAGGCTTTGGGGCTTGTCTGTGGGGCTTATCTTTATCAATTGAGGTGGGAAGAACTGCCCACTGTGGGGTGGCACCATTCCTTGGGCTGGGATCCTGGGCTGAGAAAGTGAGCTGTATAAACACTCTGTGATCTAGACTGTGGGTACGGTGTGATGGGCTGCCTCAAGTTCCCACTGCTGTGACTCTCCACTATGACAGCTATGACTGTGGGCCTCTAACTGTGAAGCACCTTAGACCCTTTCTCCCTTGAGTGGCTTTTGTCAGGATCACAGCAACAGGAGCAGTAACTGAGACAGAGTAGCTGCTTGCTGGTGGCTTCAATTAAGGGGTTACCTTCAAAGGGTGTTTCCCCAAAAACTTGCTTCAATAGTGTACTCTTTTCATTCCGAATCCAGAATCAGGATTCTAGATCCTGATTTTAAAGTTGACATTTGACACTAACCAACCACAATTCCACCCCTTGTCAATTTCACAACCAAACCATTTACTTTTAAGCCCTAACTTTCCACCCCTGGTCCTCATGCTCCTTCCATAATGCATGGTGTGTTTAGTTGACCTTGAGGGCCCCTGTCTCCTTTAACCGTTTCATCAGTGCTTAAAGCCCAATGTGAAGGTTTCATCTGAGATACAAGGCAGTCTCTTAACCATTCTACAAAATTCAAACAAGTTATATACTTCTAGTATGCAATGGCACAGAATAAATATTCTCATTCCAAAAGGGAGGAACGGGAGCGTAGCAAAGAATGATCAGAACAAAGTGAGACCAAAATTCAGCAAAGCATACATCAAATCCTGTAGTTTCATGTCTACCATCTTGGGGTTGTGGAATCGTATGGGCTCAAAAAGATTTGGATATCCCTACCTAGATAGCTCTTCTGCCTGTGGGAGCTCAGTTTTTTTTTTTCTTGAGCCTGCTGCCTTTTGTGCCTGTAGCTTTCTTCAGCAGAGAGCCCCATAGTCCAGGCATCTCCAATATCCTGGGATCCATTATTTTATAATAACATAGGTTTCACCTTACACTTTTACACCATGGCATCTCAAGGCCTCCTCATAGGGGCTCCGGCCTTGCAGCACACTGGCAGGTCTCAGTGTCTCTCTGGCACTGTGGTTCAAGATGCCACAACACCCTGAACCTTGCATCTTTCACGCATAGAGAACCAGCACTACAGTGATGGTGCTGCCAAGTCCTGCTGTCAGCTATGGATGCAGCTTGACCTCCTTAGACCAGGGGTGTAGCAGTTTTTGTGTGCTAACCCTGGGAATACGTGCCTCTAGGTAGGTGTCTCTGAGGACTGGGGAATTCCCTTCAGTGACAATCTCTATTTCAATTTAGGTTCTTCCCTTTCCAATAAATTTGTGTTTTTACAAAATGGGCCCTTTACAAGTGGGGTCTTGCCCTGAGGGTATCTTTCCCATTACAAAGCAGAATGTTTCTTTTTAACAGTTATAGCCTCTTTTTCAGCATGCTCCTTGGTCTCGTAGTTTAACTTACTAAACTCTTATCCTTGACAAACCACACCTTACTTCTACCTTTATGTTCAACTTTTTATACATTTTCACTGACCTGAAAAAGTACAGCAGAAAGAGCATACTGTAGCCTGGATACTCTCTTGTCTTGAAATTCCTCTACCAAACAAATTAATCTGTCCTCTTTACATTCAACTTCACTTAAGTCCTTAGAACATGGGCAGAATAAGTCACAGTATTGGCCAAAATGTCACATGAATGCCCCCTCCCTAGCCCATTTTAAGATAGAGTCCTTGTTTCTGTTGGAAACTTCAGGAGCTGGGTCTCCACGGTCTGAATTTCTGTTGGCATTCTTGTCTTCCAAGCGCCTATCAGAGTGGTCGATTAGTCTTCACTTACTGCATTCAAAGGCGTTACAATCACAAAATTCCAAATGCTTCTACATGCTGCCAGAAAAACCAGCTTCAGAGTGCTAAGAACCTTGTGGTCATGTTCTTCACAGCAACAACTCCACTTCAGAAATTCCATGAGTTTTCTGTCATAGTTAGCTTTCTTGTTACTCTAGCAAAAGCAACTGAAGAGGAAAGGGGCTTATTTTGGCTCATCGTTTGAGGATGTAATCCATCATTACTGAGAACCCTTGCAACAGGAGCTTGAAGTAGCCAGTCACATTGTACCCATAGTCAGAGAGCAGAGGAAGATGGATGCCTGTGCTCAGCCGGCTTCCTCCTTTTCCTGTGGTCTAGGATCAGTGGAGGATGGTACCTTCCATTGGTCTTAACACCTCAGTTAATCTAATCAAAATCACCTCCACAGGCATGCTAAGGGGCTAACCTAATCTAAAGAAATCCCTCCCATGTGTCTAGAGGGTTGCCTCCTCTCCTGATTCCAGACCCTGTCAAGTTAGCAGCCACTGCAGCCGTCTCTCTTGGTTTGCTTTCTACGGATGTGATAAACACTGACCAAAGGAACCTTGGGGAGGAAGGGCTTTATTTCAGTTTATAGCTTATAGTCCACCATGAGAAGGAGTCAGGGCAAAAACTCAAGGCAGGAAACTGGAGGAAGGAACTGAAGCAGAGACCATGGCATGCTCCCCATGGCTTGTTCAGCCTGCTTTCTTATACACTTCAGAATCACCTACCCAGTGATGGTACACCCTGCAGTTGCTGGGCCCTTCCCCGTCAATCAACAATAGTTTAAAAAAACGCCTTGCTGAGCCATGGTGGCACACAACTTTAATCCTAGCACTCGGGAGGCAGAGGCAGGAGGATCTCTGTGAGTTCAAGGCTAACCTGGTTGACAAGAGCTGGTGCTAGGACAGGTTCCAAAACTACAGAGAAACCCTGTCTCAAAAAACAAGAAAACCAAACCAAACCAAACCAAAAACCAAGCAAACAAAAAAGTACCTAGATACCAATCTTACAAGGGTATTTTCTCAACTGGGTTCCCTATTCCCAGATGACCCCAGTGCACGTTGACAAAAATAAAACAGGCAAAACAAACAAACAAACAAACCCCACACAACTAGCACACTACCACAGTAAGTTTATTATTTAATTGTAAGTAAACTTTAATTATCCAGACTTTACTTTTATTTTAAGTATTTTTATCTACTTTTATTATTTATAAGTAAACTTTAATTGTTAAGGTTCAAAGGTTGTTCCGAGACCTCTGTCTCCTGAGGTCTTAGTCTTGTATTTTGTTTGCCCTGTACAAAGCCATCAGGGGACTTACTCTTCCTATCTGTTTCTGTAGGCTGTTGCATCCCTTCTCATCATGTTTGTGATCCAGTGGGTCTATACCCTGGTTAGCATGGGTGTTGCTGTCATTGTGTATTTCTACATTGGCCAGGCTAGTCCAGGTCTTTACCTTGGTAAGTAGCGAAATCACTGTGCTACCTTTTCCCTTATTTTTTTCTAGTTTTCAATGAAGAGTCTTATGTTAAAAAAAATGACATATACATCATTATAAATGAAATACACTAGAATTAATTTTAGATTTATAGAACCAAAATGGATGACAGCAATGGTGAAAGATCCAAGGCTAAAATAATACGTGGAAATAAAGTATACTGATGTCATATAATGTTATACATTTCCTGTGCTACGAGTTAATGCTATTATATAATTTGAAGCTAGATTGGATTAACTTTAAGATGTATAATATAAACCCTAAGCTAACTACTAGGTAACAGAGTGAAGAGTTCCAGCCAATAAGTCAACAGAGGTAAAAACTTGAATGGAAAAAAAAAACATATTAAGAGATGGCTCAGTGGGTAAAGACACTTGATGCAAGGTCTGATGATCTGAGTTTGATCCTCAGGACTCACATAGTAGAAAATCAAACTGACTCCTACAAGTTATCCTTTGACCTCCATACAGGTACTGTAGCAGGTGTGCATGTGTGTGCGTGTGTGTCTACATGAAAATAAATAAATATAATTTTAAAAATTAAAAGCACATCAAAGACAAAAAAGAGTAAAAATAAGCATAATGCAGAATATTTATTGATAATAAAAAACAAAGACATGACATGAACTGCATGTCAGCTTATGGGCAGCGAAGGTGGGAAGCCAGCCTGAGTTAAACAGAGGACATCAGTGATTTATATTAGCATATCTATATTGAGTATCACAGCAAATATAGCTAGTCTAAACATCCCCGGTTAAGTGAGTTGTGACCCCACTATATGCTGCCTACAAGAAACTTCTTTTAATTCATACATTTATTTTTGCAGTGCTGATTTTCAAAGCCAGGGCCCTTTTATACTAGGAAAGTAATTTGCCCTTGAACTACATCCCCAGCTAAAGAAATCTGTTTTAAATAAAAAGCATACAAATAGGTTAAAACTAAAAAGCACTTGAGGCTAACGCCAATCAAAAGACAACTAAAGTGGCTTTATTAACATCAGATAGATATTAAAGTAAAAGCTGTTGCCAGTGATCAGGAGGATCACTTGATAAAGATAAGGGGACACTCATGAAGAAAACATAATAAACCTAACCTTCATGCCCTTAAAAGCAGAGCTTTGGAGTCTCATAGAATGAAGGAAAAGTAGAAAAGTTCATAGCCACATAGATTTCAGGATCTGCTTTCCAATAATTGATACACGTAGGCATCCAGTTAGCAAGGTCACAGAACACTGTCAACAAGCTGGTTCTAATATTCATGGCCTAGTCTCCCCACAAACTGCAAAAGTCACATATTTTTCAGTAACAGGAAACACTTACCAGGATATTACAGGACACAAAGTTTTGGTAAATTTAAAAGTATTTAGGTCAATTGAAGAAAATATTTCTCTGAAAGGGGAAATAATTAGAAATAAATAACAGGAAGATAATGGGAAAATCCCCAAATATCTAGAAGCTAAAAAAAAATATTAAAAGACTAAGAACAGTAAGTAAATTATAGAAACCAGCTGAAGTTTCAAAGAAGAAAACAGAACTGAAGTTGCAGAATATTTTCAACCGATTGAAACCAAAAATGCAAAATATCAAAGTTGTAAGATATAGCTAACAGAAATTCATAGCAACAGGCGTGTAGATCATCAAATAAGAAAGTTCTCAAAGCAGTGACCCCACGCCTCTGCTTTGAACTTAAGAAATTAGAAAAAAAGGAAGAAGAAAAAAGAGGAGGAGGAAGAGAAAATTAAACCCAAAGTGTCGGGGTGGGACAAGGACACAGTAAGTATCATAGGAGAAGTCAGGAAGGTACAAAACAGGGGAAAGAAAGAGAGCACACAGTGTTAGTCACTTCTCTGTGCTGTGGGGGACACCAAGACCATGGCAGCTCACAGGAGGAAGAGCTGATTTGGCCAGAGGGTTCCAGAGGGGTAAGAGGGTTCCAGAGGGTTCCAGAGGGTTCCAGAGGGCTAAGAGTCCATCATGGCAGCAAGCAGCAGGCAGCAGGCATGGAAGTAGGAACTGAATACTGAGAACTCACATCTTAAAACAGAGAGAGGGCCTGGAGAATGGGGAGAGGCTTTAAAACCTCAAAGCCTGTCCCTAGGGATACTCCAGCAAGGCCATATTTCCTATACTTCCCCAAACAGTGCCACTATCTAGGGACCAAGGCTTCAAACACTTACTTGTTCTTATGAAGGCCATTCTCATTCAAACTGCCACATCAGTGAAACAAAGTCAGTAAAATCAGTAGGCTGCTGGCCAAACTGATCAGGATAAGATAAGACACAAATGGTCAAAGCCAGGAATAAAGAGATGCCTGTGTATATATGAAGAGGAAAATAGCCTAGTATAATGGTGTACACTGTTGTAATTTCAAAAGTGGCCTGAGAGACAAAGATGCCATGTGACAGCTCATGTGGAGGGTTTTTTTTATTAGGGCAAAGGGAATGGGAAAAGGGGGAGGGGGAGACTGGCCTCTGGGGACAGGAGCAGCAGAAGAGAGAGAGGCAGCAAGGGAAGAGACAGAGAGACAGGCAGAGAAGCAGAGTTAGAGAGAGAAAGGAAGAGACAGAAAGAGAGAAAAAGAAAGAGATGGGAGGTGGGCAAGGCCCACCTTTTTTTTTCTCTGCTCCCCTCCCTGCAACACCCCTCCCTCCCTCAACCCTCCCCCAAGGTCCCCATGCTCCCAATTTATTCAGGAGATCTTGTCTTTTTATACTTTCTACTTCCCACATAGATTATATCTATGTAGGTCTCTCTTAGTGTCCGTATTGTTGTCTCAATTCTCTGGGATTTGGTTTGTAAGATGGTTTTCTTTGCCTTATGTTTAAAAACCACCTATGAGTGAGTACATGTGATAATTGTCTTTCTGTGTCTGGGTTACCTCACTCAAAATAATGCTTTCTAGTTCCATCCATTTTCCTGCAAAAGTTAGGCTGTCGTTTTTTTTTTTCTGCTATGTAGTACTCCATTGTGTAAATGTACCACATTTTTTTTTATTCATTCTTCGATCGAGGGGCATTTAGGTTGTTTCCAGGTTCTGGCTATGACAAATAAAGCTGCTATGAACATAGTTGAGCACATGTCCTTGTGGCACGATTGAGCATCTTTTGGGTATATGCCCAAAAGTGCTATTACTGGGTCTTGAGGGAGGTTGTTTCCTAATTTTCTGAGAAATTGCCACACTGACATCCATAGGGGTTGTACCAGCTTGCATTCCCACCAGCAATGCAGAAGTGTTCCCTTTTCTCCACAGCCTCTCCAGCATAAGTTGTCATCAGTGTTTTTGATCTTGGCCATTCTTACAGGTGTAAGATGGAATCTCAGAG
>PVIU01032335.1:0-12500 GCA_004026605.1 Ondatra zibethicus
GTGTGTGTGTGTGTGTGTGTGTGTGTGTGTGTGTGTGTGTGTGTGTGTGTGTGTGTGTGTGTGTGTGTGTGTGTGTGTGTGTGTGTGTGTGTGTGTGTGTGTGTGTGTGTGTGTGTGTGTGTGTGTGTGTGTGTGTGTGTGTGTGTGTGTGTGTGTGTGTGTGTGTGTGTGTGTGTGTGTGTGTGCTTGTACATCATTGCTTAACTGTATCTGGTGGTAGAAACAGCTCCCTTCACGTTCATCCTGTGGAAAAGGAAAACGAGAGCAAAAGGAATTCTAAAGAAGCCGTCTCCGAGCGGGTCAGCCTGAAAGGAGCCCTGGCCCTCTCTTTTCTTTCAGGAGGAACCCTGGAACCTCCGTTTTTCCCACTCTCCTTCACTCTCCAACCCCCGTGTTGTAATTTGCCTCATCTGGATGACTCCCAGAATGTTGCCAATTGCCTCCTGGCTACCGAACGAGGCTCACTCTCAGCAGCCCCAGACAGCAGTGACACCCATTCTCTTAGAATACTTGGTTGATGGGCATAGTACCCCTCATTGTCTCTGCATTTATCACAGCCAAGTCAGCCAGGCCTTTTCTCTTCCTCCCCTTCAGCTGATGTCTTTGCCTGCTCCTCCCCAGACGGGAACCTCTTTGACCTGCCAATTAAGCTGGCCTAAGCATGTGTGTCTACCTATAGAAAATGCTCACCCCCACCCCTCATCTCTCTGTCTCTTAAAGTCTCTTAAAGGAAACTCAGACGCCAGCTCCTCCATAAAACCCTAATGAACTCTTCAACAGGGAGGTCTAATGGTGCTTTCCTGGCCTTTCCCATCTTACCTGACCAACGGGATTGTCCTTGGCCCTCCTGGATAGAGACCTCTAATTAATTTTGCTATCCCTATGTAATCTTTTCAGGTAAGCTTCTGCCTCTGAGCCATATCTTCAGCCCCAGGCACATAATCTTTCAGATCTGATCCTGTGCTTGTCATTTAATCTGGGTCATTTTTGTATATCTTTAATGTCTGTATCTATCAAGTTCTTTCTTTCCTGCACTTTTGAGCATTTGAAGTATATTTACTATATAAATTTGCTTTATTAATTCTGGGTCTGATTCTACTGATTTTTTTTTTCTTCTCAACATGGGTCATAATTTCTTGTGTGAGTGTGTATGTGTGTGTTTCTTTGCCCGGTAATCATTTTTGTTAGGAGGCTAGACACTGTGGCTTTTACCTTGCTGACTGTTAGGACTCAGTGTTTCTTTTATTATTTTTATACTTTGTTCTGAGATGCAGTTAAGTTACTTAAAAGTAGTTTGAAATCCTTTGAGGCTTGTTTTTATGCTTTGTTTATTATTTTTCTTTAAAAAACTGTTATTTTATGTGTGTGGGGGAGTGGTTTACCTACATGTTTGTCTGTGCACTATGTTCATGCCTTGTGCCTGCAGAGCCCAGAAAAGGGTGGTGGGCCCCCAGAAACTGGAGTTACAGTTAGGAGCTGCCATGTGGGTGCTAGGAATCTAAACTCTTGAAGAGCAGTGCTCTTGACCTCTGAGCCATTCTTCCAGCCCCTTACTTTTTGTTTAGCAGGTTCAGAATAGCTTTATTTAATACAGAGGCACTGCAGTCCCAGCCCTGACATAATGCCACTTTAAGGCCCCTACTTAGTGGCCACACTTCCTCTCAGACAGCCAAAAGCAAAAACTGAACCAGTTCCAATTCCCAGCTCTGGAGCTGGTTCTTCCTCTTTTGCAATGATTTTCACCAGATTTTGGATGTTTCCAGGACTTTCACAGGAAGAGTCAAGAGAAGCCCTCTATAGATGTCGTGATCTTCAGAACACACACACACACACAGGTGCACGCATGCGAGCACACACAACCTCATTCCTACACGTATGAGGCTTTCCTCTCTCCATTATTCAACTCTGCTGTTCCAGCCCACATTCCAGCATGCCTCAGATCCCCAAATTCTGAAGGCAGAGGTAGGCAGGTCTCTGTGAGTTCGAAGACAGCCTAGTCTACAAAGTGAGTCCCAGTACAGCCATGACTGTTACACAAAGAAACCCTGTCTCAAAAAGCCAAGTGGGGGGGGGCGGGGCGTGGACAGCTGGAGAGATGGCTCAGTGGTTAAGAGCACTGACTGCTCCTTCAGAGGATGTGGGTTTGATTCCCAGCACCCACATGGCAGCTCACAACTGTCTATAACTCCAGTTCCAGGGGACCCGACACCCTCACAGACATACCTGCAGACAAAGAACCAATGCTCATGAAATTAAAAAAAAAAAAAAACGAAGGGGAAAAATGTTTTAGAATGGAAGGGAAATCCGGCCACTGCTTCTCTAATATGGCTAGAAACAGAAATGTATGTTCCATGATGTTATGAGTGAGTGCTCTGGTTCATCCTGTGCAGTAATACTCGGATGGGATGGTGAGATAGCTGAGCAGGTGAACACTAGCAGCACAAGCCTGAAAATCTTGTTCAGTTCCCAGAACCCACAATGGAAGCAGAAAAGGAACACCTTCACATGTATGGCATGGTACATGTATGCCCAACACTCATACACACATATGCAGACACAGATTAATGGGTAAATTTAAATTTAGAGATAGATTTTTATTTTTCCAATTTTAAAATTAATATACTTATTACAGAAAATAGCTACAGAGAGTTTATAAGGCCCTCAGCAATCTGCTGTGCAATATTCCTCTCTTTATGAAAACACGCATAGAAATGCATTTATTATTATTATTATTATTACTTCCTGAATGTGGGCTGGGGTTGTTTAAGTTTTTGTTTGGTTTCATATTTTATTTCCATTTATTTATTTGTTTGTCTGTATTTTGAGACAGGATCTCACTATGTAGCCCTGGTTGTCCTGGAACTCACTATGTAGACCAGGCTGGCTTCCAACTCAACGGAGATTCCCCGGCCTTATTTTGTTTTTTGAGATAGAGCTGAACTCACTGTGTAGCCAAGAATGAGCTTGACCTTCTGATACTCCTGTCATTTCCCAAAAGATCTCAGATTCCAGGCATATGCTGCCATACACAATTCAAGCCGTGCTGGGACTCAAACCCAAGGCTTTCTGCATGCTAGGCAAACACTACCAACTGAGCTACATCCCTAGCCCATGTCTGTTCTTTGATTAGCATATAACAAATGGGTTTTAGTTTGGCATTTTCATGGATATTTTGTTATTGTTGAGTCTCCTCAATCCCCCCTTCTACTCCCAGCAATCCCTTTTCCACTTTGATGCCACATTAATTCTTGAACATTTATTTATTTTATGAAGTGTATGAATGATTTTCCCACATGTGTGTGCATGTGTGAATGACCAATGCCGTGGAGGTCAGAAGATGCATAACCCTTCATTCCCATAAAACTGGGGTTACAGACGGTTGTGAGGCACCGTGTTGGTATTAGGACCCAAACCTGGGTCCTCTGCCCTAACAGCAAGCGCTCTTAACTGAGCCATCTCTCCTGTCCCCTCCATCATATTAAACAGACACTTGGGTTTTTTTTTTTTTTTTTTTTTTTTTGATTTTTCGAGACAAGGTTTCTCTGTAGCTTTGGAGCCTGTCCTGGAACTAGCTCTTGTAGACCAGGCTGGCCTCGAACTCACAGAGATCCGCCTGCCTCTGCCTCCTGAGTGTTGGGATTAAAGGCGTGTGCCACCACCGCCCAGCTAAACAGACACTTTGTAGTGAATCACATTGAACTGACGTGACTGAGTTAGAAACCACACAAGAATTCTCAGAGAATTCCCTTTCTTTTTATATGGGAAACCATAGCCACTTAGCAGGTAGAGGGAGCAAGTCACACCTGGTCTTTGAGAAGTTCCTTAAGGAGTTTGGACAGCCAAAGCGTGAGGTGTGAGCTCAAACCTGACTGGTTTCTGAGGAGTGTGCTGTCCTGAGTTGGAAGGCCCTAAGACCTCTGGAAATTCCCAGAGTCAAATGACTGGCAGGCTAGATGACGCTGGAGAAGGATCCTGGTCACACCCCACTTAGGCTACCGGGAAGTGATTCTAGGAGAAGGGGGTGGTCTGAGGGGTTGTCCAAGCCGACCTCCTTGATGCTCTGTCACACCCATCGTGGTGGGGACGGAGGCCTCACTAGCAAAATGCCGAGCGCTCCTTCCTCGCTCTGTGCCCGCTCGCCGGAATGTATGAATACCGTGAGAGGATAATTGCTAACTAGTAATAGAAGATTTCTGAGAGGCCAGATCTTTTCCTGGAAAGTTCTGTGCCTCCATGATAAATTCGCCTTAGCAAAACATTTTGGGAGTGCTGCCCACATGAGGATATGAAAAAAAAATGTAGTGGCTGCCTGTGTAGTAGAAGTGGGCAGGGAACGGAAGAAAGTTCAAGAGTTAACTGAGCAGAAATAGAAGAAACTGACTTGTGACAAAAAGCAATGATTCTCTGAAAAATATAGGAAAGAGAGAAAGGGAAGGAAAGAGAGAAAGGGAAGGGTAGAGGGCGAGTGGACTAGAGGGGAAGGAATGAATGAGAGGACACCATAACTTTATGCACTAAGCACCAACGACCCTAGGGCTGGAAGGACACAGTCAAGCAGCTCAAATCAAACAGGTTCAGCCAAAGACTGCAGAAAACCTTAAATGGATGAAGCAGGCCTTCATTCTTACTGATGGAGCAAAGGCCATCGCTTCCTGCATGCCTCTTCTCAGTCATGGAAAGCAGCCAGGATGCTCCAGTGCACAGGCTTGGGGTGTCCAAGACTAGAGTTTGCATCCCAACCCTGACAACTAACTTCAGTCTGACCTTGAACCGGCAAGGTGGGACCAGCTCAACATCCTAAGGCTGGGGGTGTAGCTTGGTTGGTGGTGTGCATGCTAACTATTCCCAAAGCCCTCAGTTTGATTCCCTAGGGCCACGTCAACCAGACATGGTAGCATACACCTGTAATCTCGATAAGGACAGGTAGAGGCAAGAGAATCAGAAGTTCAAGCTCACCCTTGGCTACATCATGAGTTCCAGGCTATCATGGGCTAAAATGAAGATACTGTGGTTGGAGTTGGAGCCCACGTGTCTAGCATGTGCCAGGCCCTGGGTTCCACCCTGGCAACACTCTCACACACACTGATGATAGGGTGATTGTACACTCTCACACACACTGATGATAGGGTGATTGTACACTCTCACACACACTGATAGGGTGATTGTACTGGCTGGGCAAAAGCTATAGCGCCATCAGAGGGAGGAGCCTCAGCTGAGGAAATGCCTCCTTGAGATCCAGCTGGAAGGCATTTTCTCCATTTAGTGATCAATAGGGGAGGGTGCTGCCCATGGTGGGTGGTGCCATCCTGGGCTGGCAGTCCTAGGGTCTATAAGAAGATGGGCTGAGCTAAGCCAGGGGAAGCAATCCAGTAAGTAGCTCCCCTCCATGGTCTCTGCATCAGCTCTTCCCTTCGGGATCCTGTCCTGTTTGCGTTCCTGTCCTGACTTCCTTTGGTGATGAACAACAATGCTGAAGGGTAAACCAAATAAACCCTTTCCTCCCCAACTTGCTCTTTGGTCATGGTGTTTCATTGCAGCAATAGAAACCCTAACTAAGAAGTGATGATGAAACAATTATTTCTTGGGGGGAAAGAGAACATAAAGACTCAATTAAAAAATAAAGGAATGTATTTCATGGGACATGTAGTAAATGCCTTTATTTAGTATTATTAGATATTGAACTCAGGACCTAGCTGCATGTAGACAAGTGCTTTTTATTTTGAGACAGTCTCACGAAGTTGCCTAGGCAGTCCTAAACTTATAATTCTCCTGAGCTCCCAAGTGGCTCAGATTACTGGACTGTGCCACCAGCCCCAGCTCAAAAATATCAGTTAGCAACTAAAGCAGTGGTTCTCAGCCTTCTAATGCTGTGACCCTTTAATACAGTTCCCCATGTTATGGTGACCTCAACTGTAACATTATTTTCATTGCTACTTCATAACTGTCATCTTGCCACTGTTATGAATCACAAACCTGTGGTTTTCTATATGGTCTTAGGTGACCCTTGTGAAAGGGTCTTTTGACCCCCAAAGGGGTCTTGACCCATAATAAAGACCTAAACCTTAACCTAAAGTCACTTTTATGTTTGGACACACTGAAAGGTACTATGTAGAACATTTTACCTGGCAAATGTAAAAATATAGCTTTGCTAGGCATCTTTATGCACCTGTCTGTCATCTGACCACACAGATTTCCTTCCGGTTGTGAATGGAGCTACAAGGCGCTGACAATCTTAAGTGTCATATTTTGCCTGTGGTCCTTGTTTCTTTTCTGTTTCTCTAATAAAACACCATGACGAAAAGCAATTTGGGGAAGAAAAGGTTGCCTTTAGCTTATAATTCCAGGTTATAGTCACCATTGGGGAAACCAAGGCAGTAGGGACTTAAAACAGCTAATTACATCACAACCACAGTAAAAACCAGAGAGGAATGCATGTATGCTTTCTACTCTGCTCACTTTTCAACTCTCACACATCCCAGGACCCCAAAAAAACAGAGATGGTGCCACCCACAGTGGACTGAGTCTTCCCATATCAATTAATGTCATCAGGACACTCTCCCGATAGACACGCCCACAGGCCAACCTGATCTAGACAGTCTCACTGAGATGCTCTTCCCAGCTGATTCTAGGAACTATGGGCCTGCAAGATGGCTCAGCGGGTACAGGTGCTTTCCACCAAGTCTGACGCTTGAATTCGATCCTAGGACTTAGACAGTGGAGGGAGAGAACTAATTCCCCTAGGTTGTCCTTTGGCTTTCATTTGTGAGCCTTGGCACACACTTACTAAACACACACACACACACACACACACACACACACACACACACACACACACGAGAGAGAGAGAGAGAGAGAAATTGGGGCTGGAGAGATAGTTCATCAGTTAAGACCATATACTGCTCTTCTAAAGGTCCTCGCCTGGGTACCCAGCCCCCACGTGGAGTTGCTAATAGCCACCCACAACACCACTGGCCTCTCTGGACACCTGCACTCATGTGTACCTACCCATACACAGACGTACAGAAATACACGTAATAACAAATAATAAAATAAATCTTTTAAAAGAGACAACGACTCAGACAAAATAAGAGCTGGGAGATGAAGTCAGTCTCATAGCACAACAACAAGGGTCATTGTGTCCTTTCCCTGAGGTGTCCTCATTGTTCAAGTAGATACAGAAAGTTCTGGTTTCTATGGGGAAAAGAGCTGAGAATTAGATGAACCCAGATTCACAGAGAACATTCTTTTCTTCTTGTCTAATCAGTCTTGTTTTGTGTGCTGTCACTAGCACAAATCTCTCCTTTTTTGCTTCATTTTTATCACTCGGAAGGAGTTTAAAAGAATGAAGTTTTGTCCAATTAAAATTAACTGCAAAAAAAAAAGGACTGCCCTATATTCCTTGTGCTAGATTATTTCTGAAACAAAATGTATCATTTTCTTCTTCGCTCAGCAAGCATTTATGAAGCACCTCCAGTATGTCAGGCATTTGTCCTGCCCTTGAGGGGGTTTTACAGAAAGGTGGTTGGGCCAGGTAAAGAGGCTTAGGTCTGGAATTCTAGTACTTGGGAGGCTGAAGCAGAGGGTTAGTGAATTCAAAGCCAGCAGAGACTATATAGCAAGCTCCAGACAACCCCAGGCTGCACAGTGAGACCCTGCTGGAGAGAGCAGGCAGGGCAGGAAGAACTGGAGAAAGAGGACTGAGGAAATGGCTCCATGGGTCAAGTGCTTGCCATGTAAGCATGAGGACCCAAGTGTGGATTCTCAGCAACCACGCAAAAGCTGAGCATGTCTGTGCACATTGCTAACCCTAGTGCTAGGACAGAGAAAAGAAAGGAGTGAGAGCTTCCTGGGCAGCCAGTCTCACTGAAATGGTGAGCTTCGCGTTCAAGAGAGACTTACTCTCAAAAATGAAATGGAGAACAGTAGAGAGAGAGTTCAGACATTGACCTCTGTCCTGCACCTATACATGCACACGTGACCACACCAATATGTACACTTGTACACACACACGCACACACACACACGAGAGAGAGAAAAAAAGAACAAGGAGGAGAGGGAGGAGGGAGAAGGAGGTGGTGATGGTAGAAAGGTACAGGAGTGGTACCTAGCTGTAGAAAGGAGGGTGCTGGGGTACAATGCCCATCGATGGAGAGGAAGCTAATTCTTCCCAGTAGTAGTGGGTCGGAAACATCTGGGATTATCCCTCAGTCATGTTTTCTGCACAGATCATTTTTCACATCCTATAAGACTTGGAGCCTCTAAGATGGCTTAGATGGTAATAGCACTGGCTGCTCTCCCAGAGGACTTGGGTTCAATTCTCAGCAGCCACATGGCAGCTCACAACTGTAACTCCAGTTCCAGAAGATCTGACACTCTCACATACATACAGGCAAAACACCAATGCACATAAAATAATAATAATAAATTATTTAAAACCAGGAGCCACTACTTACAAAAACCTCACCAAATCTTGGTGGGATTATTTTCACAATCTTGAGATTATATCCCCATGTTATCTGATAACATGAACGGAAGCCCTTGGCCAACCCTCCAGAAAGCCACTCAGCACTTGCTGAAGGTCTGCATGCTGCCTGGGCAGCTAGAATGGTGTGATTTTACTTCTGTTTCTGGCTTCCTTCCTCCCTCCCTCCCTTCCTCCCTTCCTTCCTTCCTTCCTTTTTTGGGGCGTGTGTGTGTGTGTGTGTGTGCGTGTTCACACAGGTACAGACTGGGATTGCATACACACAGGCATGTGTTTGTGTAGGCCAGAAGTCAGCCTTGGGGTATCATGGCTCAGGACACCAGTCATCTTAATTTTTGAGATAGGGTCCCTTCAGTGGCTTGAACCCTCACCGTGGCTTGGCAAACTGGCTGGTGAGCCCCTGCCAGCCCTGCAATTACAAGTGACATAATATCACCACACCTAGATTTTAACATGTTGTGGTGGTCTGAATAATAATAACCCCAGAGGCTCATATATTTGAATGCTTAGTCACTGGAGAGAGGAAGTGTGTGAGAGGATTAGGAGGCGTGGCCTTGCTGGAGAAGTGTGTTGTGTCATTGGGGTGGAGGTCTTTGAGGTTTCAAGAGCCCAAGCCAGGTTCTATCTCTCTTTTTTTCCCCCACCATCTGCAGATCAGGATGTAGAACATGCTGCTTCTCCAGCACCATGTCTGCCTACATGCCACCATGCGCCCCACCATGATGATAATGGACTGACCTCTGAACTGTAAGCCAGCCCCCAGTGCAATGCTTTCTTTTATAAGAGTTGCTGTGGTCATGGTGTCTCTTCACAGCAAGAGAACACTGACCAAGACACGTATTCTGGAGTTCAAGCCCAGGCCCTTAAGCTCAATATACATTTATTTTACAATGATCATGTTGCCAAACTGAGCTGTCTTCCCAACTTGTGTGATTTGATTTTTATTTTATTGTTATTATTGCTAGTGTGCATGTGTGAGGGAGATGTACACGTTTGCCATGGTGGAGGTCAGAGGACAATTTTGTGGACTTGGCTCTCCTTCCATCTTTGTGGGGTTCCAGGCATTGAATTTGGGTTGTCAGGCTTGCTGTCACCTGCCGAGACATCTTACTGGTCCTTGGGGTTCTGGGGGTGTGGGTGGATTTTTCTGTTTGTTTTTTGAGGCAGGGGCTTACTATGCAGTTCTGGCTGTCTTGGCACTCACTCCGTAGACCAGGGCGGCTTTGAACTCACAGAGCTCTGCTTTCTGCATGCTACCCCATCTCATATGACCTCTTCTTGAGGATGACATCTACCCATGTGGCTTTTTAGGACTAAAAAAAAGGTTATGACAAAGAGCTTAGTTCCAATAAAGCAGGCTCGGCCAGGCGGTGGTGGCGCACGCCTTTAATCCCAGCACTCGGGAGGCAGAGGCAGGTGGATCTCTGTGAGTTCGAGGCCAGCCTGGTCTACAAGAGCTAGTTCCAGGACAGGCTCCAAAGCCACAGAGAAACCCTGTCTCGAAAAACATAAATAAATAAATAAATAAATAAATAAATAAATAAATAAATAAATAAAGCAGGCTCTATCGCAGGAAGGGTGTTGAGCAGAGGCTGGGGCCACATGTGGACTCAGGATTACAGAGCAGGAAGTTGGTGAAGAGAGAGAAGAGACAAGAAGGCAGGCCCCCACTGTCAGGGCTCATCACCCTCCTTGAACTCCTGAAGCACTGATAATCTTCTACATCTGTTTCCCAGATTTAGGAACAAATACACACCTCAGGTTTTCCAAAGGAATCAGACTCTGAGACAGAGACTGACTGTCTGGAAATGTCCGTTACTGTCCTGATAGCAGGTTGCAGGTGGACTTGGTGGGAGGAGCCTCAGCTGGCCTTAGAGGAATTCAAAACTGTAAAGGCCCCTCAAAACTGTTCCAAGTGAGAGGGGAAAAGGGCCTGTACCCATCTGCTGACCAATCATGGGATGTCCTGGAGAAAAGAGTTGACCTGGATCAAGGGTACAATTCCTGGAAGACTCAACTAAGAGCCATCGCCCACCAAAGCTCCTAACATCTAGGGAGCCCAGCGCCCAGAAGACCCCACCAGACAAGTATGATTACATACTAAAGGATCAACCACTGTCTGTTCTTCTCATGTTTCATGTTAGCAAATAAACCCACTGAGGCAGAGATTTGAATTTCCAACCTCTCAGTGGCCCCCTTGAAAGCTTGGGGTAGCCAGGCAGCCAGGATGCCAATGAGGAGGACTCCAGGTGTGGCAGCATGTACCTGTAATCTGAGCACATGAGAAACTGAGGCAGGAGTCACAAGTTCAAGGCTAGTTTGGGTGAGTTCAAGAACAGCCTGTGCTTCATATTGTACATAGCTCAAAATCAGATCATCAGACTTGGTGTCAAGCACCTTTGTGCCCTGAGTTACCTTGTTGGCCCCTTCCATTGATTGCTGGAAATTTAAATTTAGTTGGGCGTCTTGAATTCTGATGCTACTTCCTTGGCGGGAAAAAGGCACCCCTTACTAAACTGTCTTAAATAAACACATTCCTTCCTACTGGTGAGCTGCCAGCATTACAAGCAGAGATGGAGAAGATGGCTTCCTGCCCTGGGAGTCCTCCTCTTTCTGCAGCGTGACAGCTGAGAGCAAGTGTCTCTTAAACCCCAGCTCCCTACTAACCCAGAAACTTTATTGCGGCAGCTGTGGGGGTGATGTGACAGACATGCAAATCCTGTCACACACACCCTCTCCACCAGCCCCACACAATGAAAACTTCTGGTGGGGACCGTTTCTAGTCTTGCAAGCTCTGTAAAACCCTAGGCTCGCAGGTTTGAACAACCTGGCTTTGGAAATGGGATGAGCTGGTGGAAGAACAGCTCTAGAGTCACCAAAGGAGAAACACAGGCACAGAAGGAAAGGCTATCAGAGGCCAGGGTGTTCCTCAGAGACACACCCTGGTGGAGGGATGGGGAAAGAAGCCAGATGGGCTCTGATGGCCAGCACTTGATTCCTCCTAAGATGAGGTGTGAGGATGTGCATTGAGGTGGACACTGCCATCCCTCCAGACTCTGGTTGTCCTCTCCTTATTTTAGTTGAAGGAAGGTGCAGCCCCTTGCATTCTGGGAAAAATAACCTTGAGCCCAAGCTACCCACGTGTGCAAAGAAGTGAACCAGTCTGGGACTTGGAAAAGTAGGGCCTGTGAGGGCAGGCCTGGGGAATCGGGAAGCCCTGGGGCATGGTTGGATGGGTGAGGAATGAGGATGGGGGTAAAGACCTGGGAATGTCAAGGGACTAGCTAGACAGGAACCTGGAGGACTGAAGACCCAAGGGGAGGGGTGCTAGGGGAGATGAGGCTGAGAGAATGAGTCTGGGGGGCTGAGGACCTGTGGGAACATAGGCATGGGCAGGGTGAGGGGCTATGACTAAGGCTAACCACAGGCTGCAGACAGCTCTGGACAAAGATGGAGGTGGCTCCCCAGGTACAAGACAATCTTTCAATTTCTTTACTGCTCATACAATTGAAACCCACAATTCCTGCTGGAAAATTCTAGACCCCAGTTATAGGGGGCAGATGGGCTGATATGAAAATAAGCAAATGTCCCAATGTGTATGATTGACATGTTTTGGGGGCTCCATGAGCTGCTTGCGTGCTGCGAAGGAACACACCATGGAGACTGAGGGAGAACTCGCCATGAAGATGACAGAAATATGGAGCAAAGAGCAGGAAGGAGGAAAGGGCACGAGGAAACAAGAAGACAGGGTATATAAGGCTCTAGCAGCTGAAGGTGGAGGCAGGGTGGACAGGGAGACAACAGACAGACTTCCAGATTAAAGAATACCTTTATGTTAAATGGAATAAAGAGAGTGGTGACCTCAGGGCAAGATCCCACCCAACTAAACTTCCAACATATGAAAAAGAATTGAAGAAAAGTTTAGAGCGGTATACGCCTTTAATCCCAGAATTCTGGAGGCAGAGGCAGGCAGATCGCTGAGTTTGAGGCCAGCCTGGTCTACAGATCGAGTTTCAGG
>PVIU01032336.1:0-13665 GCA_004026605.1 Ondatra zibethicus
TAAAAATTTAAAAATGTACCTTAGTACAGCATAAAGTTACACATTATAATCTGCAGCAAACATCCTGAAATGAAGAAAAGCTAAAAGATTTTACTGAGAAGTCATGAATGAGATAATTTCCATTTTCATACTATTATTCAACACAGGATTCAGTGAAAAGATAAAAAGGCTTTGTAAAACAAGTAAGGAGAAAGTCAGAGGTTACTCATTAATAGATGGCATGTTTTTATATGTGGAAAATCATGAATTTTTCTCCTAAAACAAAATTGTTAGAACTAATATATTTACTAAATTTACAGGATACAAAATCAACAGAAAAAATATAATTTTATAAATAAAAAATTTGTTGATCAAGAAATTAATAAACAAGCCTATTCATGGCAGCCAAAATAAAATAATCTAGTGGCATATTTAACCAAGGAAGTTGAGTGATCTCTACAATAAAAACTATAAAATATTAATGAAGAAAATGATCAGGACATTGAAAAGTGAAAAGACCTCCTGTATCCTTGGACTGGATAAGGCAATATTGCTAATCAAAGCAATTTACAGACATAATGTAATACCTAGAAAAATGCTAATGGCATTCTTCATATAGAAATGGAAAAAAATCTAAAATTCACATGGAAGCAAAAAAGATGCCTATTGGCTAACCAATCTTGAATAAAACAAGGCCATAAAAATTTGAGTATCTGACCTTAACATATTACAAGGCTATATAGTAAACAAAACATGATACTGTCACAAAAAAGGGCACACAGCAATGAAACAGATCACAGAAATTAATCCATAACATCTAAAGACAAATCATTCTCAACAAAGTTTCTGAAGTGAACACTGGAAAGTAATAGTTTCTCTAACGCATAATGCTGAGAAAACTAAAACCATACACAGAAGAATGAAGCTGGACCCATCTTTCACTGTCTGCAAAAATCAACTCCAAATGGACTAAATGCTTAAATGTATGATATTAAATTACAAAACTATTTACTACAAGAAAGCTTAGAGAAGTCTTTCAAGAAATTCATATAGACAACAACTTTTTGGATAAGACCCCTAAATGCTGTGCAAAACTGCTAAATTACGTCTGTTATTTCTCATCTACAGAAAAGTAAGGTGAAACTAGATTAAAAACCTTAATTTAAAACCTGAAAAACCGAAGCCACTAGATGAAAACATGGGATAGAGAGAGAGACAGAACTTTGAGAACATAATACCAATAGCACAGAAAATAGATTCAAGAATTCACAAATAGGTTTAAATAAAATTAAAAGGCTTCTGCATATAAAAAGGGTCCAAAGTGAGGAGACAACCTAGAGAACAGGAGAAAACTCTTTGCCAGCTACACTTCAGACAAGGTGTTAATATCTAAAATATTTAAAGAACAACAAAAAATGAACTCCCTCAAACAAAATTGCCAGGCCAGTGAACTGACCAGATACTTCTCAGAAGAAAACACAGAAATGTCTTAAGTATTTTTGAAGAATTCAACATCCTTAGACATCAAGGAAACACAAATCCACTTTGAGAATCCACCTTTCCCCAATAAGAATGGCTATTATTAAAACAAAAACAAAACAAACAAAAAACACTGGCAAGGATATGGGGAAAGAGGAACCTGATTCATCATTGGTGGAAGTGTATGCTGGTGCAGCTAGTCAGAAATCTTCAGTTTGTCAAAAAACTAAAAATATTACTATCATACGACCTAGCTAGACCACTTATAAGTATATACACAAAGGACTCTACACAAGAGATACTTATCCATGTTTATGAATGCTGTCTTCTCAATATTAAGGAAGCAGAGTAAGCATAGATATTCATCAACAGATGAACAAACAATGTAAATGCGATACAAATACACAAAGGAAAATTATTCACGTATAAATTAAAATAAAATTATTCAATTTAAGGAAAAATATATGGAACTGGAAAATGTTATATTACACAAGGTAACCCAGGTTTAGAAAAACAAATGCCGAATTCTCTCATATATGGATCTCAACTTTTAATTTCTTTTTGGGGGAGCACAGTCATGCTATGTAGCTCTGGCTGGTCCAGAACTTTCTATATGGATCAGGCTGGCCTCATACTCACAGAGATCCTTCTGCTTCTGCCTTCCATTTGCTGGGATTAAAGGCATGCACCACCACACCCAGCTTTAATTTATATATAATGCATGGGAGTGAGGGACCATAGATGCCAAGGAACAGAACGGGGGCCTGACAGGAAAAAAAGAAGCTTTAAGGGGGAGCAATAGGGAAAGTAATAGAACACATGTGATATGATATTAAAAGGAGGACTACTTAGGATGGAGGGATTTGTTTAGATGTAGCAGGGTGAGGAGATGCTGAAGAGGGTGGGGGAAGAGCAATAAAACATAGTAGATATATAAGTGCCATAAGGAAATCTGCTACTTTATATGTAAAGAGAGATGATAAATGGACAGATGATAGACAGACAGATATATGACAGGTAACAGATATGATAGATAGATAGATAGATAGATAGATAGATAGATAGATAGATAGATAGATAGATAGATAGATGATGGATGGACGGATGGACGGACAGACAGATAGATACATATATACATAGATAGATACATAGATAGAAAATAAAAGCAAAGGGGTGGGGAGGAACAAACAAAAAGCCTAGTGCCAGGAATGGGTTACCTCTTTTGGGCGTGTTGGTCAGTGAGGTTACATAGTCCTCAAATATTACCTTCTATTACAGTCTTTTGGACATGGGACATGGAGAAATCATGTTGGTCCTCACCCCTACTAGATAGCATTCATAGTGTTGAAAGGTGTGGTGTAGGCCACCAGAAGAGAAAGGTCACTTTGGAATACTTAGCTCCAAACAGGACAGATATATTACATCCCTGCTTTTCAAGGCTTGTGGAAGAGGGTGTAGAAAGATCATAAAAGCAAGAAGCTGTAGATGACTACAAGGAAACTCTGTTTTCCAGACATAGCAGGGCGACTGCATGTATGAACTCACAATGGTTGTAACACCGCACACAAAGTCTGTGCAAGCTCAAGCCAAATAAAGTCCCATCATGGAGCAGGGAGGTAAGCATGAAGTTCTAACCCTAGCTGAGTATCTAGTTGCAACAGCTGGGGGAAGAAAGTAAGTTTTAATAGTGTGGCCCCTGGTAAGTCTAAAACCACACATCCAAGAGTATATGGATAGCAGAAAATTGACTTAATTAGTTTGAAAAATGAAGAGGACACAATGTTAAGTGTGTAGGGAAGAAAGGCATATCTGAGAGAAGCTAGCAGAGGGAGGTGAATATTATTGGAATACAACATATGAAATTCTCAAAGAAAAATTGCAAAAACATTACAAAAAGTGTCTCATTTCAAAATGGAGGAACAGGAGCATAGCAAGGAAAAATGAGGCCAAAGTAAAGCTCAAGCCTAGCAGGCAAACATCAAATTCATGTCCAGAAATGGGGTTCCTCATGTACTGTCAGATCTAATGACCTGGGGTAGCCTTGCCCTTCCAGTTCTTGGTCTCTCTCCCTTTCTCCCTCCCTTCTCTCTCTCAGCTTATCCCCGTGGCATGCTTCCAACTTTGCTTTAGTGGACATCCTGATGTTCTCAACCACCTGAGGACTCTAATACAACTTGGGCTCCACCCTGACCACTTCTTCAGAGTCTCCAGTAGAGAAATGGATGCTTAAACACATTGCTTGCTGTACCAGGCATTTTCTTTTGAGCCACCAACCAGCTCCCAAATCATGACATGGAGAGTTTATTTTAGTTATGAATGCTCGGTCTAACTTAGGCTAGTTTCTGGCTGGCTCTTTCAACTTAAATTAACCCGTTTCTCTTTATCTACCCTTTGCCGCAGGGATTTTTACCTTTCTTTCTACATGTCTTACTCTGTGTGTGCTGGCTGGTGGCTGCCTGGCTGGCCCCAGGCCTCTCCCTCCCTTTCTCCACTGTTCTCTCCTCTCTTCTTCTTCCTCTCATTCTACTTAAGCCTAGATTTTTCCTTCTATTTATACTCTCTGTCTACTACCTCCACTTATCCCTCTCTTTCCTAGATATTTAGCTTTTTATTAGAATAATATTGGCCATTTAGCTTTTTATTAGACCAATCAGGTGCCTTAGGCAGGCAGGGTGAAACAGCAGCACATCTTTACATAGTTAAACAAGTGCAGCATGAACAAATGTAACACATCTTTATAGCATTAACAAAGGCAACAGAAACAAATGTAATACACTTTCACAGAGCTAATTAAAGTTTAAATTCTGAAGCATAAACAAATGTAACACATCTTTGCCCAGTTAAAATAACATTCCACAACATCTTGGCCTCTTTAGCTTTCTGAAATGTTGACACAAACACTCATAACTCTATAAATCTTGCATTTTGGATCCTTATAAAACCAGCACCATGTGATGGCACTGCCAAGTTCTGCTGCAACTCAAGATGAAGTCTGTTCCCTTCCTATCACAGTCATAGTGCACCTTGGTGACTGAACCTGGGAAAACATTTTCAATGCCTTTCAGTTAGTCTTGTTTCTTTCAAATTAACTTTCATTTTCACAATTATGAGCCCCTCATGGGTAGAGTTGTATCCTCAGGGCATGCATTTTTTCAGAAGTAATTATGAATTTTCTTTTTAATGACATCAATCTTTTTCTAAAGATACTATTTACTTATTATGTATAGTGTTCTGCTTGCTTGCCAGGAGAGGGCACCAGTTCTCAACATGGTTGTGAGCCACCATGTGGTTGTTGGGAACTTTAGTCAGAACCTCTGGAGGAGTAGCCAGTGCTCTTAACCTCTGAGCCATCTCTCCAGCCTCCCAACAGCAATCTTTTTCAAAAGACTATAGCTGCTCTTTCTGTAATCCCTTATCTGAATTCAACTTTAAACTCTCTCATGGTCTTTTTTTTTTTTAAATCAAACTGCACATTTTTCATATCTTTCTGTTCTCTCGCTGGATAACTGCCTAAGAGCAGTGAGTAGCAAACCACACCATAGCCTGAATGCAATGCAGTCTTATAATTTCTTCAACCAAATGACTTAGTCCATTACTTTCGAATTTATTCTCATTCAAAATTTTAGGACATGGGAACAAATACAAATAAAATCTTTGTTAGAATGTAATATTAATAGCTTCTAGGTGAGTTCCCAAACAGTCCTTGCTGAGGTGAAATGTCCTTCTATATGCTGTGAATATATATTCTTCTAATTGGCTAATAATTAAAACTGCTTTAGCCTATGATAAGACCGAATATAGCTCGGCAGGCAATTCAAACAGATATACAGGAGAAGAAGAAGAGCAGCTTTGAGAGCAATGCAAACCAGCTGCCCAAGAAGAGAGATGCCAACAGTAGCCTAAGGAGAAAGATGCCAGAACAGAGGTAACAACACAACCATGTGACGATAAACAGATCAGGAAAAATGGGTTAATTTATAAGAGAGAGCTAGTCAGTAATATCCCAAGCCACTGGTCAAGCAATTATATTTAATATTTGCCTCTGAGTGATTATTTCATAAGCAGCTGCAGGGACTGACAGACAGGAAAGAAACTGATCCAGTGAACCGAGAGAGGCAGAGAAAACTTCCAGCTACACCTTGCTTTCCCAACAGCCCCATATACCAGACCCCACTGTCTACATTCCCTCCACACTCTGGTCTTCTAATCTCCCATCTGAAAGCCTGTTAAACTCTGCTTACACTATTACAGTTTCTCTAAGTGTAAAGCTTTTCTCTTTCAAATTCTTCCTCCCCACCACTTCAATAAGTAGAACAACCATGCAAAAGACAAGGAAGGAAGCAGAGATATAATTTAAAATAGCTTTAACATACACAAAATACCTTGTGTAATAAAAGAATACACAATCTTCAAGTAAACATGGGATGTTTTTCAGAAAAGACCATAAACTAGGCCACAAATTAAATATCTATCAATAGATCTTAAAAGATTTAGATAATGAAGACTATTTTATTTAAGCAAAAGAAAATAAAATTAGAACTCAATAACAGAAAACTAAAAAACTAAAAAAAAAATCAGTGAGTTAAAGAACAAATCACTGGGAAGCACAGGCTGCGACTGCACAGAGCAGACCAAGAGGTGAATGAATGGTTACCCACCCAGCTGGGCACCCTACTCTCTAAGCCCCGATACTGGGGCAAAAACCCAGGCTCCTCTATCATCTGCTTCAACTTCACTAGTCTGCCAGTAGGCAAGCTTCCTGCAGGCAGACTGCTTCAATCCCCCGCCGCCGCCCCATCGATTGGACCCTGTAAACTACAAGTCCCACTCCACCCCGAAATGTACTTATCTCCCTGAACCTCAGGGAACTCTGAAGCACAGGCTGTGACTGCACAAAGCAGACCAAGAGGTGAGAGATCACCCACCCAGCTGGGCACCCTACTCTCTAAGCCCTCAGTACCAGGGCAAAACCCTGGGCCCTCCCACCTGCCTCGGATTCACTCACCAGTCAGTAGGCAAGCTTTCTGCAGGTAGGTTGCTCCAACACACCCGCCCCATTGATCAGACCCTATAAGCTACAAGTCCCACTCTGCCCCCAACCCACCCATTCCCTGCAACCTCAGAGGAACTCTGAAGAACAGACTACACACAGTGGACCAAGAGTCCAGAACAAGAGAACAGGCCAAGAGAGATCTCAGCAGCAGTGATTGCACAGAGAAGATCAAGCGCAGCTCCCTAAGACACAAACAGCAACTGCAAGGATTGGACCAAGAGGCAAAGACACTGCCGGCACCAATGGGAGGAAGAGATGGATAGGTTCCAATGCAAGAATTCATTCAACAATCTAAAAAGCAACATGGTAACACCAGAACCAAGTGATCATACAACAGGAAGACTTGACCATCCTAAACCAAAAGAAAACAATTTTAAATATATCTTTATGAGGAAGATAGAGGAACTTAAGAGGAAATGAAAAATTCCCTTAAAGAAATGAAGGAAAAAACAAACAAAAAATTGGAATAAATCATGAAATCTCTTAAAGAAACCCAAGAAATCAAGAATAAACAATCAAACAGGTAAAGCAAACAGTTCAAGACTTGAAAACTGAAATCGAGGCAATAAAGAAAACACAAATCGAGAAAATTCTGGAAATGGAAAATATGGGTAAATGAACAGGGACTACTGATACAAGTGTAACCAAAAGAATACAAGAGATGGAAGAGAGAATTTCAGTTGTTGAAGATACTATAGAGGAAATAGATTCATCTGTCAAAGAAAATGTTAAATCTTAACACAAAACACCCAGGACATCTGGGACACCATGAAAAGACCCAACCAAAGAATAATGGGGGGAGGGGAAAGGAAGAGGAGGAGAAGAAAGAAGGGGAGGAGAGGGAAAAGGGTGAGGGAGGGAGGAAGAAAAAGAAGAAGAAGAAGAAGAAGAAGAAGAAGAAGAAGAAGAAGAAGAAGAAGAAGAAGAAGAAGAAGAAGAAGAAGAGTCCATCTCAAAGACAGAAATATATTTTAAAAAATCATAGAAGGAAACTTTCCCAACCTAAAGAAGGATATTCCTGTGATGGTACAAGAAGCTTATAGAACAGCACATAGACTGAACCAAAAAAAAAAAAAAGTCCCACTGGGCAGTGGTGGCACACGCCTTTAATCCCAGCACTTGGGAGGCAGAGGCAGGCAGATCTCTGTGAGTTCGAGGCCAGCTGGTCTACAAGAGCTAGTTCTAGGACAGGCTCCAAAGCCACAGAGAAACCCTGTCTCGAAAAACCAAAAAAAAAAAGTCCCCTTGCCGTATAATAATCAAATAATATTAAGAGCTGCAAAGGAAAAAGGTCAAGTAACATATAAAGGCAGACCTATCAGAATTACCCTCGACTTCTCAGTGGAAACCATGAAAGTCAGAAGGTCCTGAACAGATGTGCTCAGACACTAAGAGACCACAGATGCAAGCCCAGACTACTATACCCAGCAAAGCTTTCAGTCATCATCGAGGGAGAAAACAAGATATTTCATGACAAAACCATATTTAAACAATACGTATCCACAAATCCAGACCTACAGAAAGTACTAGAAGGAAAACTCAACCCAAAGAAGCTAACTACACCGACAAAAACATAGGCAACAGATAACCTCACACAAGAAAGCCCCAAGAAGGGAAACACATGAACAGTACCACTGAAAAATAACAGGAATTAGCAATCACTGATCATTAATATCTCTTAATATCAATGGATTCAATTAACCTATAAAAAGACAAAGGCTAACAGAATTGATACGAAAACAGATCCTTCTGCTGTATACAAGAAACACATCTCAACCTCAAAGACAATCATTACCTCAGAGTAAAGGTTGGGAAAAGACTTTCCAATCAAATTGATCTAGGAAGCAAGCAGGTGTAACTATTCTAATATCTAACAAAATAGACTTCAAACTAAAATCAATCAGAAGAGATGGAGAAGGACACTTTATACTCGTCACAGGAAAAAAAATCAATCAAGATAAAGTCTTAATCCTGAACATCTATGCCCCAAATACAAGAGCAACCACACAAGTAAAAGAAACATTACTAAAGCTTGAATCACACATCAAACCCCACACAGTAATAGTAGGAGACTTCAACATCCCACTTTCACTAATAGACAGGTCAGCCAGACAGAAACTTAACAGAGAAATAAGAGAACTAAGAAATGTCATGAGTCAAATGGACTTAACATACATCTCTAGAACATTTCACCCAAACACAAAAGAATATACGTTCTTCTCAGCACCTCATGGAGCCTTCTCCAAAGTTGACCACATATTCAGTAACAAAGCAAATGTCAACAGAAAAAAAACCTGGAATAACCCCCTGTATCTTACCAGATCACCATGGTTTAAAGTTAGAATTCAACAATACTAATTGCCAAAAGTCTACAAACTCATGGAAATTGAACAATGCACAATTGAATCACCCCTGCATCAAGAAAGAAAGAAAGAAAGAAAGAAAGAAAGAAAGAAAGAAAGAAAGAAAGAAAGAAAGGAAGAAAGAAAAAAAGAAATAAAGAAATTAACACTTATTAGAATTCAACAAAAATGAAAGTACAACATACCCAAACCTATGGGACACTATGAAAGCAGTGCTAAGAGGAAAGTTCATAGCACTAAGTGCCTACATAAAGAAAGCGGAGAAATCTCACACTAGCAACTTAACAACATACCTGAAAGCTCTAGAAAAAAAAGAAGCAGACTCATCCAGGAGTAGATGACAGGAAATAAGTTGAGAGCTGAAATCAATAAAATAGAAAAAAGAAAACAATACGAAGAATCAATGAAACAAAGAGCTTGTTCTTTGAGGAAAAAAATCAACAAGATAGACAAACCCTTATCCAAACTAATCAAAAAAAAAAAAACAGAGAGAGAACATCCAACTAAACAAAATCAGAAATGAAAAGGGGGATATAACAACAGATACCAAGGAAATCCAGATAATCATTAGGTCATACTACAAAATCCTGTACCCCACAAAACTGGAAAATGTAAAAGAAATGGAAAATTTTCTGGAAAGATACCACATACCAAAATTAAGTCAAGACCAGATGAACAATTTAAATATACCTATAACCTGCAAAGAAATAGAGCAGTTATCAAAAGCCTTCCAACAACAACAACAACAAAAAAGCCCAGGGTTGAATGGTTTCAGTGCAGAATCCTACCAGAGCTTCCAAGAAGAGCTAATACCTATACTCCTCAAATTGTTCCACATTAACAGAAACAAAAGGAACATTGTGAAACTCTTTTTATGAAGCTACAGATACCCTGATAACAAAACCACACAAAAACTCAACCAAGAAAGAAAATTATACAACAATCTCCCTCATGAGTATTGATGCAAAAATACTCAATAAAATACTGGCAAAACGAATCCAAGAATACATCAGAAGAATCATTCACCAGAGATGCAGGGATAATTCACCATATGAAAATCTGTCAATGTAATCTACCATATAAATAAACTGAAAGGAAAAAACCATATGATCATATCAATAGAAAAACCATCTCAGCAAAAAACCATTTGGAAAAATCTTACACCCTTTCATGATAAAGGTCCTGGAGAGATCAGGAATAAAATGAACGTATCTAAACATAATAAAAGCAATATAAAATAAGTCGACAGCCAACATCAAATTAAATGGGAAGAAGATCAAAGCGATTCCACTAAAAGCAGGAATAAGACAAGACTGTTCAATCCATATTATTCAATATAGTTCTTAAAGTTCTAGCTAGAGCAATAATACAACAAAAGGAGATTGGGGGATACAAATAGGAAAAGAAGAAGTCAAACCTTTGCTATTTGCAGATCATATGATAGTATATATAAGTGACCAAAAAAATTCTACCAGGGAACTCCTAAGCTGATAAATACCTTCAATGATGTGGCAGGATACAAGATCAACTCAAAAAAAAAAGTCAGTAGCCCTCCTATATATAAATGATTAAGAAGCTGAGAAAGAAATTAAAGAAACATCACCACTCACAATAGCCACAAATAATATAAAATATCTTGGGGTACCTGTAACAGGAGGAGAGGGTTGCTTGTCATTCTGGCCACCCAGTTATCTTATGCCCAAAATAATTACACAGAAACTGTATTCATTTAAACACTGCCTGGCCCATTAGCTCTAACTTCTTATTGGCTAATTGTTACATCTTAATTTAACCCATATCTATTAATCTGTGTATTGCCACGTGACTGTGGCTTACCGGCAAGATAATTCTAACCAGCGTCCGTCTCAGGCAGAAGATCCATGGCTTCTCTCACTCTGCCCTTCTTCCCAGCATTCAGTTTTGTCTTCTCTGCCTACCTAAGTTCTGCCCTATCAGGCCCAAAACAGTTTCTTTATTCATTAACCAATGAAAGCAAAACATGAACAGAAGAACCTCCTACACCATTTCCCCTTTTCTGTTTAAACAAAAAGGAAGGCTTTAACATAGTAAAATTACATATAATAAAACAGGTATCAAGCAAGAATTACACTTACACTATTTATATCTATTTTATCTTTTATCATAACAAAGGAAAACTATAACTATCTATTCTTCAACTCTATCAAAGACTCCAGAAGGATATAATATTACCTAAGTAAACTGGAAGTGCATTATAAACAACTTCCAAAACTCTAGAATTGACAGAGACATCTCGCTGCCTGGACAGTCACCCAAAGTTCTTCTGTGCTGTTGGGGAATCCATCTTTAGCCTACAGGCCCATAGTATCCAGCAGACTTTTCCATGAAACAGGAAATTTTAAAGACAGTTCAGTCACTTTCTTCTGTGTCCTGCAGAATGTCTCGCAGACTCTTTCATGAAACAGGAACCCCGAAGGATCATCTCACCTGTAGGCAAGTTCAGCAGTCATCTCTCTGTGGGTTCTTCGTGTCTAGTTTATGCATCAATCCAGGCAAGACCAGTTTCTTGCCCAAATGGCTAACCAACTCCATAAGGAGCCTCTTTGATGCCCATTTTCCTTTTGAAGTAGCTTGGTGCTGCCAGGAGCAGATGTGTCTCATTGTCATGAAAAGCCCTAAGTTATTAAAATATTTTAAATGCCATATTCTGTAGTCTTTGAAAGATATGAAGAAAGCCTATCTAACTGAAATATATCTCTATATATCTAGAAAATCTAACTAACATGACTACAAGCTTGACTATTATCAATGATTATCCATTAACAACTTATATTTCCTAATTATACATTACATTTTTAAATGAACTACACAATCACAATACCTTAATAAACAGCAGAAATATACATATAACAAGATTGACCTTAAATTTTATATCAATAAAGCAAGATCCATACCAATGCAAATTGTCCATATGTATATCATATCTCCCTTTAAATATACACAAAGATTTACAAACACTATTTGGGAATATGGATGTAGTTATTTTTCTCCAAACTTTTTCCTGCTGTATGGGGGCGCTGTTGTGCTAGGTTCATCTCAGTCAGCAGTTGAGTGAAGCATTTTCTTTGTGGGAGTGTTCACATCAACCTTTCAGGAGGCCTAGGTCCATGAAACCATATTTGCATGGAGGCAATCCACAGGTTCTCATCTTCTGTGAAAACAAAAGAAGAACCTCTTTTCCAAACCACCATATCCTTAGACCCAAATTCTGAAGTGAAGATACCTTTATAATATACATATTGGTTTAGTTTAGCAGGCCATACAATGAAATGTGTTTCTGTACTTAGCTCCTTCACATTCAAAATATTCAAAAATAACACAATAACATACATAATACAGACTCTCTGTGAATTTTCCATTTTTACACGGCTTATTTTTACTCTATCACTTTACTCTGTCTCTTTAGAGACTTTACCCATTTTTTAAAGCATTAACTTTATTTTATGACTCTATATACTCTTTTTATTTTCTCTCCCAAGCCTACATACATTTCTCCAACACTGTGACCCATTTAGAGGTTGCTTATATCTGAATCTGTCCTATTGTGAATCTGTAATTCTTTACTGTTCAGGAACACTTTTGCTTTGCACTTTAAAAATGCTAAGCACTTAAGAATCTAAGCTGTGACAATCCTAGGTCAAATACAGGTATTGCAGGCTTGCCCCGCCCAGTACAGCATGGCGGAGCCGCTTGCGCCTCTGAGAGCCAAAGCACACTGCCCCACTTCCAGCCACAAAGCTGGTCCACGTTTCATCAAGCAAGCCATAGCACTTTACTCACAAACCCCATCCAAATGTTCTGTCTCCTGCGAGGGACAGAGGTCGTGCTAGCAGCATAGCCCAGAAAGCTGGCATTTTAAAACTGTGTGGCTTTTTCCCCCTGCTATAGCTGAATCAGGAAAATCTCTCTTAAAGCACCAGCAAACAGCAAGAAGCTGTGTTAAACTCTGTATTCTTTTTGAAGCTCTCTCAGATTTTATGTGGATTTAGTTGACCATGTGGGCACCACTCTGTAACAGGAGGAGTGGGCTGCTTGTCATCCTGGCCTCCCAGCTATCTTATACCCAAAATAATCACACAGAAACTGTATTCATTTAAACACTGCCTGGCCTATTAGCTCTAACTTCTTATTGGCTAATTGTTACATCTTAATTTAACCCATTTCTATTAATCTGTGTATTGTCACATGACTGTGGCTTACTGGCAAGATTCTAACCAGCATCCATCTCAGACAGGAGATCCATAGCTTCTCTCACTCTGCCCTTCTTCCCAGCATTCAGTTCTGTCTTCTCTGCCTACCTAAGTTCTGCCCTATCAGGCCCAAAGCAATTTCTTTATTAACCAATAAAAGCAAAACATGAACAGAAGAATCTCCTACACCAGGTACTGCTAACCAAAGAAGTGAAAGACCTGTTCAACCTTTAAGTCTTTGTTTTAAAAAATTTAAGAAAGAAATTGAAAAAGGTATAAAAAAAATTGAAAAATCTCCCATGCTCTTGGATAGGTAGGATCAACATAATAAAAATGGCAACTCTACCATAAGCAATATACAGACTCAATGCAATCCCCATCAAAATCCCAACACAATTCTTCACAGACCTCAAAATAACAATACTCAACTTCATATGGAATAGCATAAAAAATCCAGGATAGCCAAAAAAGTTTTGTACAATAAAGGAACTTCCAGAGGCATTACCATTCCAGACATCAAGCTCTATTATACAGCTACAGTAATGAAAACAGCCTGATATTG
>PVIU01032337.1:0-13646 GCA_004026605.1 Ondatra zibethicus
CTAAGTATCCTTTCACAACCAAAAATCACAATACCACTGTATTTTGTATCTGTTTCTCTCAGGAGTATTTTATTTTGTTTATTTCTGTTTTATGTTTACTAACCCTTTTTATTATTATATAATCCTGTATAGAATGCTCACATATCTATCACTAAGCTTCTCCACATTCTGCTAGCCATGAGTACTTACTTGTGAATGCATGGGCCAGAGTTCTGTAATCAGGAAATAATAGATCCAGAAGTACAACTGAACTTTCATATGTCTTATTCTTACCTGTATTGGAACCATAAGACACGTGACCTTATCAATAAGTCAGATAAATGTTTCCATTGTATCAAGTTTAAAGACAAGGGAACAGTCACTATTTGTGATGCAACTTACTTAATCTTTCTGCTACATATTTTTAGACTTCATGAAATAAAAATTCTAGAGACAACATTAATTTATAATTAACAGCTGTATTCTATACTTTTCCAAGGAGAAATACTCAAAAGGTAAAGAAGTCATAAAAAGACAGTGATCAATTTAAGCAGAAAAATCAATCAATAAGATTGTGCGTTTGTCACAAACACCCAGGAGAGACCATCCCTACTTAGCAACCAAATACTATCCGACTAATACATGCAAATGATAAAATTAACATTAAAACTCTTCATTCAACTTTACCTTGTTTAAAGTACTATTCTGTTTTGTCCAGTTCATTATTAAATTGTTCTCATTGCACTATGTAAAATATTTTAAAAGGCACTTGTAGGGACCACAGATTTATAGAAGCTTATTTTACTTCATTCAGATTGCAAAAAGCATCAAAGCCCCTCAATGAAATGCTGAAATTTGTGTTAGTATTCCTTCATCACCTGAGTCTCATAGTAAAGCCCAATCTTTTCTTCTAATTCTACACAAAAGCCGTATTATCAAGTGTTTCCTTAAGTCTATGCCAGACACTGATTCTCAGCAGTGCTCCTGCGTCTGTTGTCCTAGCATGGTGCCTTTGTCGGCCGAGCTCCTTGTGATGATCACGTTTAGCGCTCAACAGATTATTCTGAACCTATGTCATTTTATACTGACATAAAATTTGAACAAATTGTAGACCAGGTTTTTCCCCCCACAGGCATGATTAACATATTTTTATGGGCAAATAACAATGACGTCTGTTTGAACAGCACAAAATACGAATTAACAATTAAACACAGAAATTTAAATGGTGAGTATTTTATTCTACCATCTATAATTCTTTAAAACACTTTATTGTGTTTCATCTCTTTTCAAAGAAGTTAGGAGATTTGATATAACTGCTGCAAAAGCAAAAGACACACTGCCATTTTGGTAACTTTGAAAATCCAATCATGGAAATAAAATTTCAAAGATGAATATAAATTCACTAATTTGAAGACTCCTAGGGAAAGGAAAATAATTTCAGAACTAAATCTTTATTCTTTGTTTTTCCATTGCTCAAATTACTATCTGGTAAATGGAAATTATAGGTAGTGAACACTGATAAAAAAAAACAAGCAAAAGAGTTTATAATAATGTTCAAAGTACACTCAATTTCACTCCCAAGTTCACTGTCTTAAAAATCTATAGTTTACAAAATAACCATTTAGCTAGTTCCATTTGGCTACCTAAAAATTTTGTTTCACTTTTCCTTCACAACTGATTAAAATTTCACTGTATATGTGTGCATTATTTGTATTATCCACCCATTAGCTGATGAACATTGCAAGCTGTTTCTACCATTTTCTAGCTGTAATTATGGCCAGCTTCACAGGACAGAACTCATTCCTGGTACTCTAAACTGAGACATACTCTTTTGGCTGGTAGATCATAGACCATAAGGGTAAACCTGATGCTATTATTTTGCTTAATGGACACAGTATCAAATTGCGTTCTGGATATCTATCCAGATACCCATAGATTTGTGCAGCTGTCCGCCCTCATCTGAGAAGTTTGTGTTTACAGTGACAGACAGTTAATAACAGGACTCATAGTTAGTCAAAGTGCAGGAAATACGTTACTGTGATTTCTAAACATGACCCCATACCCTCAAGCCCCTGAAAGAAATCACAGAACAGGGACCATAAAGAATGCAAGAACCAAAGGCAGGGACCACTTCTGCTGCACAGTGTTTTCTGGAAATGAAAGTGGCATTGGAATCATCAGCTTATGGTGCCTGTGGTTAATTAGTTAAGACCTATGCAAAATCAATTCAGTTAGCATTGTATCATGGAACATGAAAGTATTCCCAAAGTACCACTCCATGCTTAGAGTTATTGGCAGCTGATGGCTTTGGGGTTTGGAGAATCAAATTTCTTCAAGGATGTAGCTACTAGTATGATAGCCATACTCTAGTGAAAGGTCTGCACTCATGCACATACAGGAAGCACTAACTAGTTTCATGTGCTTACCAAAGAAACCATGAAGTTAGAAACATAATATGGTGGGAGAATCTATTTTAGTTTGTGGAGGGGAGGGGAAAAGTGGGAGCAAAATAACATATTTATTTATGAAATCCTCAGTCAGGAAAATATTTTAATTTGCATAGGAAAGAAAAAAAGATAAGAGCTCTTAGAAAATTAATTAGGAAATATATTCTGAAAAAATCTTTATAGAAATTTTTAATGAATTATAGATTCAAAAAAATCATTATTCTTCAAAACTGATCAAATAATCCTCAGACTATAAGAACATATTTTGTCACATTCCAGAGCCCAACGTACTTTCTTTCTACTTAAATGATTTTTTTTTATTTTTTCTTTCCAATCCTATAATAATCTGTATTTATTCAAAATTCTTTATATTTTTTTAAATTTCTTTCATAAAGAATGGATTCTTATCTGTTTACTAAATCAAGTTTATATCATAAACCTAAAAGGATTCAATGTGTATTATGTGAGAGAGATAAGAGTCCATGTTGTGAGAATGGTCTATGTGTGTGTATGTGTGTGTGAGTCTGTGGTGTGTGTGTGTGAGAGAGAGAGAGAGTGAGTCTGTGGTGTTTGTGAGTGTGTGTGTTTAGTGTGGCTTGCAGTTCAGAGGTTTAGTTTATTACCTTCATGCCAGGAAGAATGATGACATGCAGGCAGACATAGTGTGGCAGAGGTCGCCAAGAGTTCTACAGCTCGATTAGCAGGCGTCAGGAAATGAATGTCACATTAGACAGTGCTTGAACATTTGAGATGTTAAAGCCTGTCCCTTAGTGATGCACTTTCTCCATCAAAATCACATCTACTTTAACAAAGCTATACCTCCTAACGGTACCAAATCCATATGGGTTTTGGGGCTAAATTTTATCCAAACCACCACACAGAGTTAGACATTTGAATGGGTTTTAAGGATTAAAATTAAGATACATTCTCTTCTATCAGGTTCAGTGTGGTCGGATTTATATTGAGGTCTTTAATCAATTTGGACTTGAGTTTTGTGCATGGTGATAGATAAGGGTCTAATTTCATTCTCCTACAGGTTGACATCCAGTTATGCCAGCACCATTTGTTAAAAATTCTTTCATTCTTCCATTGTATCATTTTAGCCTCTTTGTCAAATATGAGGTGTTTGTAGGTTTGTGGATTAATATCCGGTCTTTGATTCGATTCCATTGGTCAACATCTCTGTTTTTATGCCAATACCAAGCTGTTTTCATTACTGTAGCTCTGTAATAGAGTTTGAAGTCAGGGATGGTATTGTCTCCGGCAGTTCCTTTACTGTATAGGATTGTTTTGGCTATCCTGGGCTTTTTGTTTTTCCATATAAAAATAAAATTAAGATATACACTCAAAACCATATATAACAGATACACAACAAGATTTGCAATGGTCATGGTGTTTCTTCACAGCAATAAAACCCTAAATTAAAAAAAATAAATAAAAGACACTCAGTAAAGCTGGGTGGAGAGCCATGGAGAATTCTCCTTAAAAGATCTTGGTTATACTGATTGTCAACCTGCACAGGGGACTGTCTTCCCATCCACATTATATTTTGTGGGAGAAGTATAGCATTCATTGAAGAATTTTTGGTAAGTAAGAAGTAAGAAGATGAAGAAGGAGACTGAGTTAATTCTAAGTCTACATGTAGATGACTGAAAAGAGTCATTGATCCAGAGACCGACTGCGGAGATCCTTTAGAGGTACACAAGCTACTCTGTGTGTTAAGGTTGATGGTGAGATCTTGTTTCTACAGAATGAAAAGAGACTAAAGTAGTATTTTCAATAAGGTCACCTCAATTCAGCAGGATAGGCAACAGATGGGTTTCTGTGAAATTATTAGTTAGTCTGTAGAGAAGACATTTGGAGCTAAATCTATCGCTTGTTTTTAATGAAAACTTAGTCAATAATAAACTATTATGAAATTTAACCATAGACATATACTTAGCCACAAGTAGTTTAAGATTGGGCATGACAGTGAAGACAGGAAATTAAAACACGTGACTGCTCTTTTCCTTCATGATTCCTACTAACTTTGCTCGAAGTGACAAAAGTCACATCTTCATTTTTATGGGCTTTGTTTTTGATCTTAAAAAGGGGGATTATTCATTAAATGTATTTTTAAAATTATATTGTATAAGGCCATCCATTAGAAGCAAAGGATCTGCTAATTATGATGCAGAATTATATGAAATAGAGAAATGTAAATGTAACATGTAATCTCTGAGGAGAAATATACTTTGGGATGGGATTTCAGGGAAGTTTTCCTTATGCTGCCCTGTGTAGTATGAGTATGAGGAACACGGATATCAGGGACCTTTGCTTTACTTTCTTTAATGGATAAAAAAATTACTATCTGAAAACACCCTCACAGGCACATACAGACAAGCTGGGATTGGGTAGGCCGTGTGCTCTGATGGAGATACACAACCAGCAGCTAGGGAAATTAGAAGTTCAGCTATGAATGAGGAGGAGGTGGGTTAACGAATCTCAGTAGGTCTCCAGAGTGGGCAGTCTCAGGTTGTCCTTATCCAGGATAGTATTGGCATTCAAGGTTAAAATCTGGGAGGAAGAAACTACCATTGATACTTTCTGTATACGCTGGTTTTAGTTCAACCGTGGTTCATTATCCATGATTGGACCAGGCAAAAGCTTACTATTCCTCGGATCCCAGCCTTGCTGTTTCCATGGGTCTGAAACATTGACATCCTAGACATGGCTATAATTATGTCAACTTCAGGAGGTTCCATCCAAAAGTCTCTTCTTACCCAACTATTGCTAACAGCATATACAATCTTAGAAGGGTCCCATAAATCTTTTAAATCTAGTAATCTTCCTGGGCATTATATTATACTGGCATTACTAATTCTTATCAGTCTCTCATATCCTTCCATTAAATAACAATTATATTCTGAGAAATTGATGCTATGTTATATACCCATTATCTCAATTGATATTTCTCTACTTGATATTATAAATTTCCTTTGATTAGAACTATAAATTATTTAAAGTTCAATATTATTTGTAAATATACTTTAATTAAAATTTTAATTTATGTACATGTGCATATTTAAATATTTATACACCATATAATGTGCAGGATATGCCAGCAAATAGGAAGGGGTGTTTCATCTCATGGAACTAAATTATGAGGTGCCATATAGATACTGGGACCAAAACCTTAATCTTTTGCAAGAGCACCAAATATTCTTAACCTCTAAGCCATCTATCATGTGAAAACATATGTTCTATAGACAATAACAATTCACCTGCTCTAAAGGGCTAAATTAGGTGAATATCAAAGATCTTTGTTTTATATTGTTTGTCTTGAAAATCAGTACTGTTAAGAATATGACTGGAGGTCCTGCTGTTTTACTTACAATTTATTTTTGAAATGACATTTTAAAATAGAGTTTATTTCTCTAACACATTTATAAATAAAAGAATACATAGAAATATCACGAGGAAAAAAAGACTTTCACATCCTTTCAAATCAAACACATTCTTCATACGAAAAACTGGAAACATCTATGAAAGAACTATAGCAAATATGCTTCAACATATCATTTCTTGAATGACAAGAGACCATGTAACTTAATCCATTATGCCGGAACAGGCTAAATTTGCCCCAAACTTGAAGCATGAGAAACTATGTTTTGTCAGACAGGAAATACAATAAAAACATCTTGTGGAGTTGAACACTGGGGAGTAATGCCCATACAGGTGGGCTCTGCATTTTCATTTCGTTCTACACTCTTCCTTATAGCTGGAATACTTTTTTCTGTGGCGCCACAGAGAGAGGCAGATACAGTAGAGCCTTAATGTTTCATGCTTTTATGATAAAATATTTTATATTAGACATTTCCCCCACAACATCATTAAATTTGCTGCAGAATTGCTATGGGCTTAATACAAATTTAGAAAGCAAAAGTAAAACATATTGCTCCATGTGCTATTCCATCAACTGTCAACTACCAGCAAGAAATCTAATGGCAAAATGCCTTTCCTTTTCAAACTCAATTCACTTAGAAAATACATTTGACCCTCTCAATTCTTTAAATCTTTCTTTCCAAATACCGATTACAATGCTTATTTAAATAATATTTTATTATTAAAATATTGATGATATTTTATTAAAAGGTTAATGTGTGTCAAAGTACTATAATAACAGACAGTGGGTGCCACTATTTATAAAACAAACAAAAGAGTTTTATATTTAAAAAGGTTGGGGAAGCTCAGAGTCAAACAAAATAAAATAGGTCTCTTTACCATGAAATATGCGTAGCCTTTAATATGCTAATTTGTATTGTGTCTCTCCAAGGTATAGAAAACAGCATTTGTCAAAAAAGCACCATGGAACCTTTTTCTTGTCCCCCCCCCACTTTGTAGCTATTTTCTTATTCATTTCCCATTGATCAAATGCTTATTTACTGCATTTTTACTATGCTTTATGTTTTCTCCAGATGATAGTCCTGAACGTCAGTGACAGGCACATCAATTATGAGACACACTAAGCAAAGGACAGTAGAATATAATGGAGTGCAGGGAAATTTGAAACTATAGAGAATCTACAGCATGAATTGAAAAGATAACTCTCGCCAAAGGATTCAGAAGTACAGGAAAGTTAAATGAAGGACTAGAGGGGAGTCTGCTACTGCTACAGCAGGAGCTGAAATCTACAGAAAATGAAGCTGAAGAAAGAGACACAAAGATGTGCATGCTCTACAGCATGCCAAAATGTAAGGACAGCCTAGATACGACATGGCGCATTCCTAGTGTTCTTAGCATTATGGAAGAATCAAATTTACGAGCAGGTAGGTACAGTAGATAGCTGTGCTGTTTCTCTAGGAAACACTGTGTAATGTTGAAGCTAAGACTGAAAAGTTTGAGTCTGGGCGGTGGTGGCACGAGCCAGAAATCCTAACACTGAGAAGCAGAGGCCAGAGAAACTCTGAGCTCGAGGCCTGGTCTACAGAGTGAGTTCCACAAAGAAAACCTATTCCCACCTCCCCCCATCTTCCCCAAATAAAGAAGACTGTGGAAATTTATTCTAGAAAACACAATTTAGCTGAAAACAAAACTAAGTGATTTTTGTAGTGGATTATATTAAGAACTCAAACATAATACCAAGATAATTCAAAGGGCTAGGAAATAAGCACTGTGAAAACTTATTCAGAATGTATTTACTCAGTATATTAATGATTTTCATTTTACGTTTATGAAATTCCTTGTGATCTGTAGGGGTTGCTTCCATTCTCGAGATACATGTTATAGGGATCTTTTATGTAATTGAAGAATTTTAAAATTATTAGGCTATGTATGTTTTAAAATTACGGACATGTGTATGTGGTATGTGCAGTACAGATGAAGGTGTCAGATCCCTTAGAATTGGAGTTATAGTGGTTATGAGCCACCCAGTGTAGGTCCTGGGAACTGAATCCAGGTCCCCTGCAATAGCAACAAGTGCTCCTAACCACTGAGTGATGGTTAATCTCCTTTCCCAGGATTTCTATTTTTAAGGAAATTTGGCTCTGCTCAGGTTGCAAATGGCTAATCAAGAAGCTATTAAGAATGTATTAAAAGCAATACTGTCCTTAAAGCACAATTTCATAGAAAAGGATTTTTAATTGTAAATGTTTTTCTTTTTTCTAATTTATTTTTTTTATTTTTTAAGTGAAGAAAAAAAAACTATGCTTTTTTCATTTTGACATACCAATCCCAGTTCCCACTCCCTACCCTCCTCTCATTCCCTTCACCTACTCCCCAACCAACCCCCATCCATTCCTCAGAGAGGATAATGCACATTGCTGAGGGAAAGGTCCAAGGCCTTCCCTACCATATCTAGGCTGAGCAAGGTATCCATCCAAAGATAATAGGCTCTCAAAAAGCCAGTACAAGCAGTAGGGATAAATTCTGGTGCCACTGCCAGTGGTCCCGCAGTCAAAGAGTCTAGTTAGAACCTATGCTAGTTCCTTCCCTATCTGGCTGGAGTTGATGAGCTCCCATTAGCTCAGGTAAACTATTTCAGTGGGTGTCCCCAACATGGTCCTGACTTCTTTGCTCATATACCCACTCCTCCCACTCTTCAACTGAACTTTAGAAGCTCAGTCCAGTAGTCCATGGTGGGTCTCTGCCTCTATTTCCATCAGCTGCTGGATGAAGGTTCTATGGTGATATTTAAGATATTCATCAGTCTGACTACAGGGCAAGGGCAGTTCAGACACCCTCTCCTCTATAGGGTCTTAGCTGGGGTCATCCTTATTTATTCCTGGGAATTTCTCTAGAGCCAGGTTTCTTGCTAGCCCCATAATGGCTCCCTCAATCAAAATATATCTTTCCTTTCTCTCATCTCTGTCCTTCCTCCATCTTGACTGTGTGCTTCCCTCAAGTTCTCCTCCACCCTCGCCTTCTCCCGTCCTCTTTCCCTTTGACCATCCCTTCTCCCCTACTCCCATGCTCCCAATTTTGTCCAGAAATCTTATCTATTCCCCTTTCCAGGTGAATCTATGTCTGTTTTTCTGAGGGTTTACCTTGTTCCTTAGCTTTTCTAAGATCATGAACCATGTGTGAGTACACACCATGTTCATCTTTCTGGGTCTGGGTTACCTTACTCAGGATGTTTTCTCTAGTTTCAGCCATTTGTATGCAAATTTCAAGATGTCATTGTTTTTTACTGCTGAGTAGTACTCTAATGTGTAAATGTGCCACATTTTTTTTTTATCCATTCTTCAGTTTAGGGACATTTAGTTATGTTATAATATTGACTACAGTTTACTGCTAATACATTTTTATAAATATAAGTATCTATACAGTAATTTTTATGCCGACAACTATGTAAATATACAACATAGGAAAATATCTAATCACATAGAAATACCCTTCCATATTCAGTGTAAACAACTTAACTAAAATTTCAATGTAATCACATGCACATAAATGTTTAGCTAACTAGTAATTATAGTGCAATTATCACCATGTTCATGATGAAAGTAAATAAGCAAAGATATTTTCAATAGATTTAGAATCACAAATCTGTTTTGCATATTAATTATAGCTAATTTCAAAGGTTAATTACAAACACAGATTTAACCCCTAAGATATATATTTAATACTTACTCAAAAAACATAATAAGCTTTTTAACCAATAAGATAAAAAGATCTATGAAAAATTATGTGTTTAGAGATAGAAAATTAATGTTTATTTCCTGTGCATGATGTGATTGAATAAAAATGATTGTAAATGATAAAGTTCATCTCTGATGAACTAGTTTCTAACTATGAATGTCAATACGCTTTCTAAATTTTAGAGTCGAAAAATACATGTTCTGCAATATTGGACACATTTTTACCCTATTATACTTAAATATTCTAATGTCAAGAGTAGACCTGTATCAAAAATATGTAGGAAGTATAAAGTTTGAATTTTCTTTTAATTATCTGAATAATTCTTTTGAAGAATAAAGACAAACCTTAGGGTTGCCAAAGTCAATAAACTCACAAGGACAGTTCCAGTATTAAGAACACAGATCACCATACAGCAAGCATGAGAGAAATTAAACATAATTTTAAACCTATGGTGTGCTTTAAGGTAGAATTCATAGAAAGCACTTGTAGAATTTTGTTCTACAAATATTTTTAAGTATTTTTTATAACCAGTCAAGGCCATTTGAATGTGGAGGACTTTGAACATTGACTGACGCTGTACACAAATGAAGAATACTTGTTAACAGAATTTATAATCCTCACTTCCAAATGCTGTGAATATTTAATGAAAATAAACTGAAGTATCTTTATTAATGTTGTCTGAATATTCCAGAAGATTAATTTTATTAATATTAAATGAGATATTTGAAAAATGGGACCAATGATGTTATTTTGTGAACAGTTGCTTCATTGTTGAAGAGACAAGGGTATTTAAGAATTCTTCAGTGGTAGTTCCTATAGCTAATCCCTAAGAATACAAAAGCTTGTATAGATTTGATAGCATATACACTTGTAATTAGTTTCTGCTTCTCAGGCATGCATACATGTACACACAGATACAGATACATGAATATGCTCTATTCATATATTCATAACATTAAGACACACACACATACACACACACACATTTTTCCTAGGCATTTTGAAAATATTGGTTGCTGACTCTGACATCTTACAGAGCCATAGGCTGGCCTGGTATGGGAAGTCCTTCTGTATATATGTTGCTTTTATTGGTTAATGAATAAAGCTGCTTTCAGTCAGTGCTTAACAGAGGAAAGCCATGAGTGAAATCCAAACAGAGATGTAGAGAGAGAGAAGGCAGAGTTGAAGAGAAGCCATGGAGCTGCCACAGGAGACAGATGCCACACAGACACTTACACATAGGCCACAACCACGTGGCAATACACAGGTTAATAGAAATGGGTTAATTAAGGATATAAGAGCTAGTTAGCAATAAACTTAAGCTATTGGCCAAGCAGTGTTGTAATAATACAGTTTCTTTGTAGTTATTTCGAGTCAGGGAGGCCAGGAAATGAATGAATAGCCTCTGTCAACCCTGGCCAATACCAGGACTTTCTGAAGATAGGTTGTCTGTTTAATAAGAAACAATCATCTTCCATATTAGTATAAGTTAATTATACTAGTTAAAATCCCCAAATTACAATTAAGTAAGAAATACATTTTGGATTCAAATAAAATCCACAGGACAAATATATCCCATATAGAGAACATTAAAGAGAGAATTGAATGACTCTGTGCATGAATGTTTGTCTCTCTGTGTATAATTTTATATAAATAATTGTCTTAAAATTCAATTACGATTTAATAGAGATATTATTTAAAGGCTTTTAATGTTATTATTTTGCTTAGATATATGACTGTGCATCACCTGAGTGCCTAGTACCTATGTATGCCAATAAAACAAGTTAGATTCCCTGTAACTGGAGCTAACTGGAGTTAGAGATGGTTGTGATATGCTATATGGGTTCTGGGTACTAAACCTTGGTCCTCCAAAAGAGTAATAGGTGCTTGTAACTGCTGAATCGTATCTTTAGTTCCCAATAATATTTTAAAAGTTCAACTACTGGGTGAAATAATGAAATATATTTAGTACATGTGATTGAATGGTGATATTTTAAATTCAGACTATATTGACAAGAGAATCCCAGAATATTTATCTTTGATGAAAAGTGATGAGAGAGCATGTCTCAAGGTTTCAATTTTTACAGAATTTCAGGATTTCTTGAGGAACTTGAAGTCTGAGGTCTCCTGAGAAAGGAATGGTGTGATGATAGTACTCTACATATGTTATAGCCAAGTGTTTTTAAAACACATTCTGAATAAGTAAACATTATCAGTAATCTGAATGAAACCCTGTGGGGAGAAAATTCAGTTCTGTAACAAATAAAATCCTGGACATAAAAATGCAGAGAAACTGTGATCTCATAAGCTGAGTATGATATCTTTTGAGAAGGCTAATTTCTGGTTAAAGATGAGTCTGCCAAAGATAAGAGGATCACTAAGTATATTATAAATTGAAATCTGCATTTATTTTTCAAACACAGCAGGAAAAGATAAAAGAAAGTCACTGTGGAAAACTTACTACAACATAGTATTATCTAAAAATAAGAAAAGATCACATTCCTATGGAGGCGTACTTGCTAAAGACCTTTCTAAAACGGTGGCCCTTGGATACAAGAACAAACAAAGGAGAGACACAAAACAGCATTAATCACCTTAAATAATTTTGCCACTGTTCAGAAACTGGAAAACAAATATTTTTCCTGTCAATAATTTGATGAATGACAAATCATTAACAATGTTAGAAATAATAATTTTAGGAGAGTTAGGCTACATACATCTTTCATGCCAGGGAAAATGGCACCAAGCTGAAGAGGAACATTAATTACAAAGGGCTGATAGCTACTGTCTTTCAGATGGATATATGCTCGAAGTAGTGCGGATGGTCTGTTTCTGTTTCCACAGGAGCTCATGTGATCTCTTTTTATCTTTCTATTTTTTTTCATTTGAAAATATATTTTATACAATTTAATCTGATTACAGCTTCCCTCCCCCAACTCTTCCAATATTCTCCCCACCACCCCTTCCAACCATATGCATACACTTCCTATCTTTTAATAGAAAGCAAGCATGTATCTAGTAAATAGTAATAAAATAAAATAATGGCAAACAACCAGACAAACCAGGATAAGCTAAAAAACAAACAAAAGGGGGGGGAGTACAAGAAACACATATTGATTCAGAAACACACATTTGCACATACAGGAATCTCTTAAAAAATAAATCAGATAGTCATGACATACACCCAAAAGATCTGTAAGGAGAGACAGTGGTATAGGACCTCCTTCTGTTTATGTGTTGCTTTCATTGGTTAATCAATAAAGAAACTGCTTGGTCTGATAGGACAGAACTAAGGTAGGCGGAGAAGTCAGAACTGAATTCTGGGAGGAAGAAAGCATAGAGAAAGAGAGCGCTGCCATGGAGACACCAGATCAGACATGCTAAATCTTTCCCAGAAAGCCACGACCTTGTGATGAACACAGATTAATAGATATGGGTTAAATCAAGATGTGAGAGTTAGCCAATAGGAGGCTAGAGCTAATGGCCAAGCAGTGTTTTAATTAATACAGTTTCTGTGTGATTATTTTGGGTGTAAGCTAGACAGGTAGCTGGAACAAAGGGCCCACTCCTCCTATAACAAGACAGAGATAACATTATGAGACAAAGATGCCATTGACTTTGTTTTGTGTTTGCTATCTACTGCAGGACATGAAGCCTACCCTTAAAAGTGGTTTGTAACACCAGTGAGACTCTTTTGGAGAAAATTAGTTGTTATGTTTGCAAGTGGGTATCAGCTGAAGATAGTTTCTAGTGTGGGGATGGGGAATTTTAGCCCAAACTTCTCTCAGTGCAAGGATCCCAACTCATGCAGATTCTGGCATAACCTGGGCATGCTGCTACAGTTTGTGTGAGTTAATATTGCACTGGTTCTGCTGTATTTACAGAGCCCTGTTTTCTCACTAACCTTGATCCCTTCAGACTCTTAGTGTTCTGCCATCTCTCCCATTGGGCTAACTGGGCCTGGGGTGTGGATTTGATGGGCTCATCCCATTCAGAACTCAATGTGCCAAGTTTTCTCACTCTCTACACATGGTTCTACCATGGGACTCTCTATATTTGTTCCTATCTGCTGCAAGAGTAAACCCTCTGATGACAGCTGAG
>PVIU01032338.1:0-13740 GCA_004026605.1 Ondatra zibethicus
ACGCACTAAATAAATGAATAAATAAACGTTATATTAAAAACTTTAAATAATGTTTTAAAGTAAAAGGAGAAGCAAGGGAGAGAGACAAAAACAAGCAAACCAAGACTGTTCAGCTAACTGACCTGCAGTCTGCGTGGTATTAGAAGTTAGATATGTCCATTGGCAAGCATGACCAAAACAGCTGTTTGCTTTCTCAAGCATGTGCACTCAGCTACAACGAAAAGCCAGCCCTAGTCCCATTTGATAAGATGCATGTGTTGGCAAGGAGCCTGGAACCACACAGAATCCTCCACACCTGCTCCTCTCACCTCGCCCACTGCTGTTTGCACTGGGTGGCGGTTTTTTGTGGACACAAGTCACAGGAGCTGGGAAACAGCCCTGGGCCTTCCACTCCTCTCAGAGTTTCATTTTTCGAGGGATTTCACTGAGTTAAAAAATGAGGGACTTTCTTGGAAACCAGCTAAGCAAACAGATTTCCAATTTATTGGGTTTCTGAACCCACCCATTCTTACAGTGCTTGGTAGAAAAGATATATTGCTAAACTATTAAAGACAGGTTGATGCTACACTGCAGCATTTTTGTAGACTGAGCAGAGTCCACTGCCATCGTTCAAACTGTCAGTCTGTAAATATTAGCCAGTTGGTTACAGGAAATAAAAGTTACTTCAGAAACAAACCACCAAACAGATATTTACATTTCAGTTCAGTTCCAACAGGATAATTTATGAGCAATGGAATAACTCAGCCCATAAACACGGGTGTATTTATAAGTAGAATTAAAAACATAACTTGTATACATCCTGTAGGAATAAACAGTCCTCTGCATGTGGCCAGGATCTGGTGTCACCTGCCAGGAACCGTCCTGCCACCTGCTCTGTGCTCATGATGCCCCCTGGTGGCGACCACCAGAACAGCTTGATTCCAGTTCCTCCACCGTGTCCTCACCTCCACCGTGTCCTACATAGGCTCACTTCCCTTTCCTCTTGTCTCCATTGGCCAGCATCCTTATCTTGTACTTCTTCTTTTACACATTATAAAAGCAATAACTCTACAGAAGGATTATGAAAATTGGAAGACTTAACCTTCAATTGTAACCTATGTCACCACAGCAGATCTTTAAAACAAGCTATGCTTTTTACTAATGTTTAAGGAAATGTTTGGCATATTGAATTTTCCTGGTTCTGGAACAAAATTCAGGCAAACCTCCCACTCAGAAAACACAGCAGTTAACACACAGGTGCCCCAAGTACTTCATTCCACAAAGCACCCTAACTAGAGGCAAGAGAAAACCCTTCATTCTGCTCTACTTCCTGACTCTAAAACTGCTCTCTTCAAAATCCCCTAGTTCACAAATGTCAGTCCCAACCATCTTGATGTTCAATTCAAAACTAGGACTTAGCCTTCTTGTGTTCATTTCCCTGAGCACCAGCAAGTCCTACCAACCTTACCTCTCTCCATCTCCTTTACCATCTCTCTGGACCATCTTCTGCCTACACCTCACCTTCCACCTCTCTCAATCTCCTTTACCATCTCTCTGGACCATCTTCTGCCTACATCTCACCTTCCACCTCCCTCCATCTCCTTTACTATCTCTCTGGACCATCTTCTGCCTACATCTCACCTTCCACCTCTCTCCATCTCCTTTACCATCTCTCTGGACCATCTTCTGCCTACATCTTACTTCCCATCAGCCAGTCTTCCCATCTCCCCTATCCTGTGGCCTCAAGGTAGTCCCCCAAAGAGTCACCAGTGAGCTTTGTGAAGACTCCTTAAAGACACTATAGTCCCAGCACTCTGAAGACAGAGGAAGGCAGACCTCTGTGAGTTTAAAACAAGGCTAGTCTACATAGCAAGTTTCAGGCCAAATAACACTAAATTGGGAGGAGGTCCTGTCTTACAAAAAAAAAAACCAACAAAAAACAAAAACAAAAACAAAAGCAGAGACTGGAGAGATGGCTCAGCGGTTAAGAGCACTGGTGGTTCTTCCAGAGGACCTGGGTTCAATTCCCAACACCCACATGGCAGCTTACAACTGCTGGTAACTCTACCTCTAGGGGATCTGATACCCTCACACAGACATACATGCAGGCAAAAATACCAATGCACATAAAGTAAAAATAAATAAACCATTAAAAAATACAAAATTAAAAGCAAAACAAATTATTTGGGCAAACAAGATGTCTCAGAGGGTGGAGGCACTTACTGCATAAGCCTGGCAACCTGAGACCTGAGGGAGATAATGCAGAATGCACACATAGGTGGAAAGAGAAAACTAAATCTACAAGGCCTCTCTCTGACCTCCATGCATGGCATGTCATGCATGTACTCATGCACACACATGCACACACACAAAATAATAATAACTTTTTAAAAAGACACCATGGAACATGCCTACTTAAAAACTTCCCACAGCTCCCCCTTATACACCTAGCATGAAACCTGCCTCCTCTGAATGACAAAGGCATTGTGATCTGTCTCCCTGCCTCTCTCTCCATACATTCTACACAGCTTACTCTGCCTCCAGGGATTCGGAATGAACGATTGGTCTTCATTCCAAATCCACTCTGCCTAAGGATCATTATCATCCTGGAAGATCTTCCCCATCCTCTCACATCTGGCCACTAGCTTTTCAGATCTCAACATAGGGGTTACCTCCTCACTGATCACCTAACTTAGGGGTTCCCTTGATGACCATTCTGTCGGGTTATCTCAACTCTGCACAGCACTGTGACTCCTTTACATTCTTCTCAAGCATGCATTATGGCTGTTATCTCTACCCCAAAAGTCACTTCAGAAGTAAGAACTGTGGGTTTCATGGTCAGCGCTTCACACCTGGAGAACAAAAAGTGTGCAGATGCATAGGAAATGCTAAACAACATTTGCTATTTATTTAATAAATGGAAAAAGAGGAACTGGAGAGATGACTCTGTGGTTAAGAGCACTGGCTGTTTTTCCAGGTCCTGAGTTCAGTTCCCAGCAGCCAACATGGTGGCTCACAACCATCTCTAATGAGATCTGGTGCCCTCTTCCATAAATCTTTAAAAAAATGAAAAAATAGAATATTAACAATCAACAGTTCTTTCATAGGTTATCCTGGGCTACATAGGAGACTTTGCCTTTTTTTTTTTTTAAAAAAAAAAAGGTTTCATCACAGACCTATATACTTTTAATAATATGAAGGTAAAGCAAAATACTGCCAGATGCTGTTATAGGAAAATGTATTTTTGTTTAATTAATTTCAAGCCATCAAATATTTATGAAGTCTTTTGGTTCTTAGGCTCTTCCAGGTTCTTTCTCTTTGGTTCTTTCTCTTCCACAGAAACCAAAGCTTTAAATAATTCAGTCACAAAAGAAAGAAAACAGTGCCTTCGTTACCTCTGATGAGCCTGTAGCTCCTAAGTCCTTTTGCTGGCTTCAGTGGACAGGCTTCCTCACTGGGACAGAAGAACAGATAGCAGTTGGGCTGTCCAGCTGTCTTCCGGGTGTCAAAGATCATCAGGTTACACGCTTTGTCCCCTGCAATGAAAGACTTGCAAGAATGATTTCAAAATAGAACGTTCTAGAGTAGGACAAGCTGGAGGAGCTTTACTCACTCCAGAGCACTCGCCCTGTTCGATCTTCTGTCCCCTCAGACCATTTCCTTTTTCTTAGTTTAGCGATATAAAGCAACTTCAAAAGACATTGATTTGGTTTATAAACCCGAGTTAATCTTGGAAAAAACATTTTTTTTCCATTTAAAAATTTACTATTATCTATTTTCTGTGCATGTGTGTCTTGCTCGCACATATGTGTGCTGTGCATGCAGTGCTTTGCAGAAGCCAGAAGACAGCACCAGATCTTCTAGAACCGGAGTCAAAGATGGCTGTGAGCACTAACCATCTGGATTCTGGGATTCAAACCTGGACCGTTTGGAAGAGCAGCCAGTGCTCTGAACCACTGAGCCATCTCTATCTCCCCACACCATTTTTTTTAGCAGCACATTTAGTTCTCTAGAGACAAATCTTCCACTTGTTAAAACAGCTTTTAGGGGCTCGAGTGATGGTTTGAATCCCAGCACCTACATGACACTCACAACCATCTGCAGCTCCAGTTCTAGGGGAGCTGAGGTTCTCTTCCGGCCTCTCAGATACCAAGCATATACATGATAAACACATATATAGGCAAAACACACATACACATAAAATAAATATGAAAAACAACCCCTTCCCCAGAAAAACCCCCATGGTTTAGCTAGGTGTGGTAGTACGGGCCTATAGTGTCAGCACTCAGGAGGTAGAGGCTGGAGAAGCAGGAGTTCAAGGCCATCCTCCTGCAGCTAGGTAGTGAGTTTGAGACCAGTCTACAAAAGATCCTATCTCAAAATACCAAACCCTGCAGATAGGGAAAAAGAGTTAGCCCTCGCCAGGATTCTACTGCTTCGTCTTCCATCGCTCACTCAACCCGACGCAGCCCTGCTTTTCCTTCCCCAACAATGTGATGCCTGCTGTAGCATTGATGTGAATGCATCTTGTGGATGCTGGGATTCAAACCTGGACCGTTTGGAAGTGATAGGAACTGTCAACTTGATAGGTCTGAGATGCACCTAGCAGTTAAGAAAGCATACTCCTGGGTATGTCCTGAGCCTGTTTTCAGAAAGGATTAACTTAGCCAGGAACACCAGCCTTGACTAGGGGTGCATTGTCCTTTAGACTGGGAACCTGGATAAGAAAGAATAACAGGGGGGGAGGGAGAATGCTAGCTGGGCAGGTGGCACAGGGCTGTAATCTTAGCACTTTGGAAGCCAAGGTCAGGAGTTCATGGCTACACAATGAGTTTGAGGCTAGCCTGAGCTACATAATACCCTGCCCCAAACAAAAGTTGGGCCTACCTGTACATCCTGTAATCCCAGTACTCATGAGGCAGAGGCAGGAGGATGATCCCAAATTCAAGGGTAGTCTAGTTTATACAGTGAAACACTGTTTAAAAAGAAACCAACAAAACAATTTATGTGAAATATAAACATTATCTGTGAGGATTGAATGGTGGATGTGTGGGTGTTTCCTGACAACATAGAAAACCAGGCATTTGTCATCAATTCCAAGAACTGAGGGTTTCATACCCCATTTTACAGTGAAAGTGTTCATACAGATTTGCCACCCACGGATCTTAGTTCACAGATTTTGTTGTTGTTGTTTTACATTTATTTACTTACTTATTTATTTGTTGTTTGTTTTTATTCATCTACTTATTTTACAACATGGCTGTAGCCTCCTCCCACTCCCCTCCCAGGCCCTCTTCCCCATCCCCTCTCTGTTCCCACCCACCAATCCCATCTTCTTCTATCTCCATCCAGGAAAGGGCAGGTCTCCTACATCAATAAAACACATCATATCAAGTTGCAGTAAGACTAAGCACCTCCCCATCTATTAAGGCCGGACAAGGCGACTCAATATGAGGAGTAGGGTCTCAAAAGCCAGTAAAAGAGTCAGAGGCAGCCCCTGTTCCCACTGTTAGGAGTCCCCTAAGAGGACCAAGTTACACAACTGTAACGTATATGCAGGCTCCCTGGTTGTTGGTTCAGTCTCCAATAAGCCCAGGTTAGCCGATTTTGGGAGCCTTCCCGTAGTGTCCTTCCCCCTCGTTTATTCAGCAGTTAAAGTAAAAACTACAGTTTTAAAGTAAAGTATCAAAATAATTTGATGACAGTCATAGACTGTAGGAAAATGAACGTCAACGTGAATTACACAACATTCTGCCTGTGATTTGGAGTTTTTCTGGACCTACCACTTTATCCAAGAGCCCATAACTACGACAAAGTAGCTGATGTAAGCAAACAGAGGGAGGAAAGGTCTGTTGGAGGCCTCGGTGCCAGAGGCATCCGTCTAGGCACATCCAGGGCGGTATGGAAGTCACGATTCTCTGAGAGCTGGGATTTCAGGTACTCATCACCATGCCCGCCTATGTCAGATCAATGCTTATCTCAACGTTTGTAAGACCAGTGCTTTAACCCCTGAGCTACTGAAGCTTCTACACCAACATTTATATGTTTTTAAAAGGTAGAAATTTAAGTTACATCACCATGGTTTCTATAAACCACAGCACCAGAAAGCACACTTCTCAATCTGAGGTCATCGAAGGGCTACTACCTTTCCACACCATCTCTTGCAAACCTCTGCCAATAACTGGATATCCTACAGTTCAGTTCGACCCATTTTTAATCTAACCAGTTAGGGTTAGCACCAGACTCCATAGGCTTAAGGGTTCTTTCCTGCAAGCCCGCTGTCCTCTCAGAAGTCAGTGGCAAGTGTCAGGGCTCAGGTTACCGAACCCTGTGACTTGACTACAAATTCAGAGGCTGCCACAACCCTGCCCCTCTCATTTGATAATGGGTTCTTTCCTGCAAGCCCGCTGTCCTCTCAGAAGTCAGTGGCAAGTGTCAGGGCTCAGGTTACCGAACCCTGTGACTTGACTACAAATTCAGAGGCTGCCACAACCCTGCCCCTCTCATTTGATAATGTGCTAGTCTGACTCATGGAACCCAAAGAACAGTTATATTTACAATTACATTGTAAGATAAAGGCCATAATTTTTTTGCATACGTGCTGGCTGTCAAACTCACAACCTTTCCTACATAAAATATAAAGGATACAAATGAACAGTTGGCTGAAGGGATAGTAAGGAAAGGTCTAGAAGGATCATGAGTGCAGAAGCTTCAGTCTTCATGGAGTTGAGGGGTGCTATCTTCCAACCACACAAACATATTCACCCACCTACCTGGATGCTCTCCAAAATTCATCCTTTAGTGACTTCTATGACAGGTCCATTGTATAGACATAATCACTTAAAGTCACTGACCCTTTGGTTCAGAGTACCCCTCCCTGGAGACCAGGGCCCAGGTCTAAATGTCCCAAGCTTCCAACCAGAGTTTGCTCTTTCTGATGACTGGCAACATCTAAAACAGTCTATGGGCCTGTCAAAGTGGCCTCAGCTAGCACAAGTGAGTTATTATTGAAAGGCACTTACAATCATGACACTCGCTCCTGTCTCTGTACATCTCAAAGGTCTAGGAGCTCTGTGCCTTATGTCATCCCAGCTACTCAGAAGGCTGAAGCAGGAGACTCACAAGTGCAAGGCCTGGTTGGACTACAGAATGGGTTTAAGGGCAGCCTGAGAATTTACAAAACAAAGAGAGGGGGCTGGAGAGATGACTCCCTGGTTCAGATCACTTGCTCTTTTTACAGAGGATCCAGATTTGGTGCCCAGCACCCAAACGGAGCTCACCTGGAACACTTTCAGAGGGTCTGACCCCCTCTTCTGGCCTCCCCTGGCACTGCACACACATGGTGCACATACGTGCGCACATTCAGGCAAACAGTCATATGCATAAGATAAAAACAAACCTTTCTTTTCTAAGTAGAAAGAAGACTGGGGAAAAGAGCCAAGTGGGAGAGCACTTACCTAGCTTACATGCTCATGAGGCTGTGGGTTTTGTTACAGTACCACCAAAAAATAAGGACCTGAGACAAAGACGCCATATACATTCCTTATGCCACGGCATCACAGAAAAAGAAGTTCAATGGCAGACACCTGTTTTAGTGTCTCGCCCAGCTCTGTTTCGTGCTCCTTGATGGTGAGGTCTTCCCATCCTATGAGCTTATTCTAGCACTTAGCAAGGTGTGGCATACTCAGCAAAGTCAACATTGTGTCATGTAGAGAATGCAGACAGGGTCATGAGCAAAACGGAATCGCTGTCAGCTCTAAACGCACACTTCTCTTTTCAGCTTGCCAGTTTGAAGCCTGAAATGTTTGGTTTAAACCTACAAGCCTACGTTTTCTTCTGAATAAATGTGTCAGATTAAGTGACTCCCTTACAGACCAGCAAGATGGCTCATCTGGGGAAGAGGTTGCTGTGTAAGTCTGGTGACTTGAGTTTCATCCCTGAACCCATGTAAGGGTTATATGGACACACTTATTAGCAACTACAATACAGCTCTGGGGAGGATGGTGGGCTGTACTTAGGGACAATTCCCCAGTGAATCTGTCTTTCTGCTCCACTGAGAGTTTCTGGTGCAAACTAACCAGCCACACCCTCCAACTATCTTGTCCCAAAACACACAGGCCACAGCTGGCTGCGTTACTTACCCGCTATGTTTTGTGTTGAACAGCAGGTGCTGATGCAGTCTCCCTGGGTTACCGTATGGATGGGCTCATTGCCTCTGATTCCTTTTAAAAGAGAAGACTGGATGTCAATGACAACATCCTCTAGATTCTCGGTGAGGCACTTCTGACCAGCAGACAGCCTTGGTGTCAGGAAGCAAATTACCACCAAAGTATAAACCAAGCTCTGCTTCTCCCGGAAGAGCATTCTGAATGCTTGTTAATCTTGGTCTTTCTTCAGAGGTCAAGGATGACTCTTCTGGTCTCGGTTTACTTCATGAAAGTTGTACAGGTTATTCTTTCTGTAGAAAAACAGCAAAAATAGAAACATATCAATGACCCTTGCGGAGGGGTTGAAGCAGAAGGATGACCATGAATTCAAGGCCCACTGGGGCTATGTAGTGAGAGTTATAGGGCAGCTTGGACTACAGTGTGAGAAGGCTCGGTAGGTAATAGCATTTACCAAGTCCTATTATGAGGACAGGGGTTTAGATCTTAGCATCCATGTTCAGTGGTTCCCAAGCTGCCTGTAACTCCAACTCTAAGGATCCAACACCCTCTTTTGACCTCTGCATAGGCACTGGCACAGAGACAGACAAACAGACACAATACACACATAACAAAACATATCTTTAAATAATAATAATACTATAAAACAAAAAAGAATACAAAGCAAATAATAATAATAAATAAAAGCTGAAAGTACCTGTGAAGAAGTTTAAATGAAAGTCTGCCTGTGTGTTTCAGAATCCTTCATCTTCTGGTCCCTTACCAACAGGAGGAGAAAGGCCACAAATCTACCAGTGATGAAGCAAGGCTGAGAGCTCAGCACACCGCTTTTCTCAGTGACAGCACTTAGCCTTTAAAGCCATCTACTAGAGGCTGACATTGACTGTGCTAAGAGACTCAAACACACATTCCCCTCTTGAGTCCTTGTACCAGCCTGGCAAAAAGTTGCTTCTCTAAATACCAAACGAGAGGAAGAAAAGTTTTATGATTGAATTCTTGGAGCTGGTCAGTTAGAATGGAGAACAGTCTGGCTCCAATAAGAGAAAGGCTATGGAGCATTTGAATGGGGTTTGTGGGCTCGCAGCTTAGCTGCTCCCTTCTGGGCAGGTGGCAGGATCAGGATTGCTAGGAATGCACAGGCAGGAGAGCATGGCGGATTCCTGGCACCATACACAGAGATGTTTCTAGGCCACGCAATGCTCTGCATGTAATATTTACCTATTACTCAGATAAAAAGGGTTTCTGTGCTGCAAGCTCATTCTCAGAGTTAAAGTACTGATCACAGCTCCTACCTGGTGGTCCCAGAGCTGGCAGTAATGGTACCGCCACCATTTTGAAAGTGGAGAGAGGCAGAACCAGCATCCAGAGCTGCTACAACCAAGATGTTTACCATTTTAAAAGCTCTTCAAGACAGAAAAGAATTTCAGATACACAGTAGGACAGATTCAGACATAAAAGACCTCTAAATGAGTCACAGCATTGGATAAATGTACATAGGCTTGAGATAAAGAAGAAAAGGAATATAGACAGTTAAAAAAAGAAGTAAATTGTTTTTTAAAAAGGTCAAGTCTTTAAAGAGAGAGTATAGACAGTCATAGATTAAAAGAAGTAAACAAAGAATAAGCCATGAAAAGATGGAAAATTCACAGAGAGTCTGGATTATGTATATTATTGTGTTTTCTTTGAATTTTTTGACTGTGAAGGAGTTAAGTGATGCTAAGCTAAACCAGCATGTATATTACAAAGGTATCTTGACTTCAGAATTTGGGTCTAAGGATATGTTGCTTTGGAAAAGAGGTTCTTCTTTTGTTTCCACAGAGGATGAGAACCTGTGGATTGCTTCCAGACTAATATGGTTTGATGCACCAAGACCCCCCGAAAATACTTCACCCAATAAACAGCAGGAAGAAGTTTGGAAGAGAATTATGCCCATATTCCCAAATATTGTCTATAAATGTTTGTTTACATTTAAAGGGGGGTATGCTATAGAGATTTGCATTGGTAAGGATCTTGGTTTATTGATACAAAGTTAAGGTCAATTTTTTTTTTTTTGGTTTTTTGAGAGAGGGTTTCTCTGTGGCTTTGGAGCCTGTCCTGGAACTAGCTCTTGTAGACCAGGCTGGCCTCGAACTCACAGAGATCCACCTGCCTCTGCCTCCCAAGTGCTGGGATTAAAGGCGTGCGCCAACACCGCTCGGTGAAGGTCAATTTTTTAAGACTGTGTATACGTATTTCTGATCTTGATTAAGGTATTGTGTTTGTGCAGATCATTTAGAAATGTAATATATAATTAAGAAATATAGGTTAATAGATAATAATCTATAATAGTCAAGCTTGTAGTCATGATAGATTTTCTAGATGTACAGAGATATATTTCAGGTGGATAGGCATTCTTCAAACCTTTCAAAGACTACAGAATATGGCATTTAAAATGTTTAAGAATTTAGGACTTTTCATGACAGTGAGACACATCTGCTTCTGGCAGCACCAAGCTACTTGAAGAGAAAGATGGGCACCAACGAGGCTCCTCATGGAGTCTGTTAGCTAGTTGGGTAAGTAACTGGTCTTGCCTGGACTGCTTCATGAACTGGACATGCAGAAAATGACTGCTGAACATGCCTAAAGGTAAGATGATCCTTTGGGGTTCCTGCTTCATGAAAGAGTCGGCTAGACATTCTACAGGATACAGAAGAAAGTAACTGGGTTTTTTTTTTTAACATTTATTTTATGTGTATGAGTAGTTAGCCTGCATGTATGTATGTGAACCACATGCATACCTGGAGCCCATGATGTCAGAGAAAAGCATTGACACTCTCTGAAACCGGAGTTAAAGATGGTTGTTAACCACTATAAGGGTGCTGGAACTGAACCCAGGTCCTCTGTAAGAACAGCAAGTACTCTTAAGCACTGAGCCATGTCTTCTGTTCCGATGTGATTTTTTTTTCAATCACACAAGGTTTATTGACAAGTACCAGCGCTGGGGTCGAGACTCATAGCCCATGCAGGGGAGGAGTTCGATCCCGAGTAGCTGGGAGAAGGAGTTTTTATTTTTTTAAAGATTTATTTAGGGGCTGGAGAGATGGCTCAGAGGTTAAGAGCGTTGCCTGCTCTTCCAAAGGTCCTGAGTTCAATTCCCAGCAACCACATGGTGGCTCACAACCATCTGTAATGGGGTCTGGTGCCCTCTTCTGGCCTGCAGGCCTACACACAGACAGAATATTGTATACATAATAAATAAATAAATATTTAAAAAAAGATTTATTTATTTATTATGTATACAACATTCCTTCCATGTGTTCCTGCACACCAGAAGAGGGCACCAGATCTCATTATAGATGGCTGTGAGCCACCATGTGATTGCTGGAAATTGAACTCAGAACCTCTGGAAGAGCAGCTCTTAACCACTGAGTCATCTCTTCAGCCCTGAGAAGGGGTTTTTAAGGGAAGAAACCACAACCCGGTAATCCAAAGGGGGTAGGGAAGGCATCATTGGAAAATTCCAAAACTACCAGTGATCATCACAGGGGGTAACTCCCTGTTTCTGAAGATTATTCTTAAGATTATAAACTAACTTTATCTTCAGCTAGTTCCTGAAACAGAGTCACTGACCCAGCTAACCTAGATTTTTTTGCTCTTCTCTTCCTGCTATTTATCCGGGTCTTTCATCTCCCCACTTCTTCTAGTACCTAGTTCTAATCATAGAACTAGATTTCAGTATCTTCTTGACCTTGTAAAGTGCTATATTGGTGATTTAACATCAAAATCTGAACAGCATTTATTCTTTCTCTAATGAAGGTAATTAGTTTTAATTCATTTAAAGTACTGAGGGGCCTGTATCAGGGCAGCTACCCCAAGGCCCAGGATTACTGCAGTGTCAGAGAAATAGGTTCTGGTCGAAAGCGAGTTGGGTGCTTGTCAAACTCATCTTCAAGCGTGTTAGCTGGATGATAAAAGACCCTAGGTACTAGTTGTACAAGCACACAGTAATCTTTGGTTCATTAAAAACTGATGTCAATGCGCAAGGTGTCAGGCCTGTACTACAAACCCACCATTTATCTAAAGAACCCTAAGATTCCTGACACCAGGTACTCAATCTCCAATGTGATTTTTAATTAAAACCAAAAACTGCTCTTCTACAAAAGCCACTGTTCTTCCCGTGTGTGTGTGTGTGTGTAGGGGGTGTTCAGGATCTTCCTCAATGACTTGTCCACTTTCATTTGTGGCATGGGCTTTTAATCAAACTCAGAGCTTGCTGACACAGCTAGTCTCTCTAGCCATCTTGCTCCAGGATCCTGCCTCTGCCTTTCAAAGGCTGCCCAGCCCACCCAGCATTTGTGAGGGTTGGGGATCCAAACTCCAGTCCTCACGTTTGCCCCAGCAGCTGCTTTACCCACAGAGCTTTCCCCCACCCTAGCTGCAGAGAAGATATTTGTAAAATACCTATCTGCTAAAGGGCTGACTTCCAAATATACCAAGGACTCTCAACAATGAGGGAAAAACCAAAAAGCGAGCCGGCATGGTGGTAAATACCCTTAACCTCAGCACCCGGGTGGCAGAGGCAAGCAGATGTCTGCGAGTGTGAGTTCCAGGCCAGCAGGACTGCATAGCAGGACCCTGTCCAAAGGAAAAGAAAAACAAAAACAAAATCCTAGAAAAAACCAGACACAAAACCAAAAAACCTCAAAAATGGAAAAAATATCTGAGTAGATGTCACACACACACACACACACACACACACACACACACACACACACGACAAATAAGCATCCTAAAATGCTCAACATTGTATCATCAAGGAACTGTAATTTTAATCAACATGGCGACACCACTACACACCTATTAGAATGGTTAAAAAAAAAAACAAACTCCAAGAAACAGACAGCACTAAATGCTGACTAAGATGTGGACAAATAGGAACTCCAGTCCTTGCTGGTGGTAAGAATGGAGAATGGTAGAGCCACTCTGAAAGAAATGTGGTGGTGCCTTTCAAAACTTAAAGGTCATCTCACCATAGAATTCAGCAACTGTCCTACATGTATTTATCCAAATGCATTAACAACTGTGTCTAGGGGCTGGAGGGATGGCTTAGCTACTAAGAACAGATACTGCCAGGGGCTGGAGAGATGGCTCAGAGGTTAAGAGCACTGACTGCTCTTCCAGAGGTCCTGAGTTCAATTCCCAACAACCACATGGTGGCTCACAACCATCTGTAATGAGATCTGGTGCCCTCTTCTGGACATCAGACATACATGCAGGCAAAACATTGTATACATAATAAATAAATAAATCTTTTTTTTTCTCTGCTCCCCTCCCTGCCACACCCCTCCCTCCCTCAACCCTCCCCCAAGGTCCCCATGCTCCCAATTTATTCAGGAGATCTTGTCTTTTTATACTTTATACTTCCCACGTAGATTATATCTATGTAAGTCTCTCTTAGTGTCTGTATTGTTGTCTCAATTCTCTGGGATTGTGGTTTGTAAGATGGTTTTCTTTGCCTTATGTTTAAAAACCACCTATGAGTGAGTACATGTGATAATTGTCTTTCTGTGTCTGGGTTACTTCACTCAAAATAATGCTTTCTAGTTCCATCCATTTT
>PVIU01032339.1:0-13662 GCA_004026605.1 Ondatra zibethicus
CGGGCGCATGTGTGGAGTCGGGCTGGCTGCAGGAGACGGGCGCATGTGTGGAGTCGGGCTGGCTGCAGGAGACAGGCGCATGTGTGGAGTTGGGCTGCCACCAGCTCCCAGTTATAATGTCGGGGTCTCAGAAGTGATCAGTAGCTCACAAATCATCCCTTACTGTTAAAGGCAAAAGCAAAGAGAAGCGAGTGTTGATCTCACTGACAGATACTCCACATGCAAGAGATTTATATTGATCGAGAACCAAACAGCCACAGAGAACCATGAAATTGGAAAATTAGATGTCAGGATCACTTAATTTGAGAAACGAAACCAGAAGGCGTCGCACTGATCGCACAGACGCTTGGACGCCTGTTTTATTTTTGATCCCGCCTTGAGCAACTGCGTTTACAGAAGCCATCCAGCCGCTTCTGAGTTTAGGCTGTTTTATTGGCGAGTGCTCTTGCTCCGTGTGTAGTGATTGTACTTTGAGAGGCCTGGATCTGTTATCAGTGCCAGCTGGTGCCCTGCAGTTACCCAGCACCTTCCAAAATTTGTCCTGCCCACACGGGGGCAGGGTGGAGGCCCAGGCAGGGTGGAAGTCAGGGACAGGGTGGGAGCAGGCCCTTCCCGGTGTGGCAGAATCTGATGCTAAGGTTCCCACTCTCTGGATTCTTTGCTTATACTTCAGTTTTTTTCCTTTTTTTTTCTTACCCAGTGGCCAGGAGCCCAGACCCCATAAACACTGACAGGGATGTGAACATGGCAGTACCTAGACCCACCCTCTGAAGCCTGACTGCAGGGAAGGACCAGCTCTCCTCTCCTGGTCTGCACAGTTTGAAGTCTAGCTGCATAGCAAGACAGCAGTCAAGACTCCTGATCTGGAGTTTTCTCTGATGGATGTAAAGAGCCTGTGGCAGGGCAGAGTCCCGCCACGGGGACAAGGGGCGGGTCCTTTGTTGTCAGTCGAACTTGGCTGTGGCTTAGTCTAACAGCCTTTTTGTGAGTGTGTGGCAGTGACACTGGCATGGCCACTCCTTGTTTCCAGTCAAATGAGCAGGCTCTATCAGGACCTTGGCCACTGCTAGCACCCGTTGTCCTTGTCCCTTGGTGCCCTTTTCTTGGGGATGGCGCTTCATGTATCCATCTCAGGCTGGTGTGGATTTCTGACCTCATCAAGACAAGGAGGCCCCTTCCAGGTTACCCATATTTGTGTCCGCCACACCACGGTTGTGCTGACTGCTGGGTCTATGTCCTTAGGTACCCTTGTCTGCACCTGTGTGACCTAAACCTGCTGCCTAGGGCAGTGAGCTATCTCATCCGGTATATCCCTTAACCTGTGCGTCCGGCTGGTCAGCTACCCATTAAGAACGGCAGGAAGTGGGCAGGCTGAGTTCAGACTCCTTTCCCTTCCACTGCCATCAGGATGTTGCTTTGGATCATGTGGTGGCTGAGACTTTGTGTCACAGTGAGAAGCAGGCTGGCGGACCCTTCCCTGGACCTTCTAGACTAGAGTTATGGGTCACCTTGTTGTGGTGTGACAGTTTCCCGTGGACCTCAGAGAACTTCCCCTTCCTAGGATCTGCCTGTCAGGCTTCTGCTCAAAGTGGTCCCCTCTCGACGGGCCCAGCGCCACTCCTATACTCCACAATGACCTAGAGCTCAGCTGTGATCTTACAAGAAAAAAAAAAAAAGATGGAAGTGACAGCTTTAGACATCGTTGAGCCGGACTCAACATCTGTATTTGTGGAGACAGCTTTCTGTGACTGACAGATGGCCGTGAGCTGGGTTTCCTCAGGCCTCATTCTTTTCGTCTGGCTGCTCACTGAGAAGGTGGAGGATAATGCCGAGACCTGAGCCTGTTGTGCTCCCAGCTCCAGACACATTCTCCAGTATAATGTGCTCATTTCTCTTCAGTCTCTGACGAAGGCGCGTACCAGTGACCCTAAGTTGATCATGCACCTCCATCCCCTCATATGCATACATATACATACACCTATACACGCACACACATATACACACATACATATACCTGTACACACACACACACACACACACTCAGAGACATGCACACATACGCACACATACATACTTAGACTGTCCCCACACACAGACCTTCCACACACCCACACATACATAAATATACAGCCCCTCACATATATACACACACACACATGCACATCTCCCTCACATACTCACACAGATAGGCAGACCACACACACACCATTATTTTTATTTTGCAAACCTTTTCTTTAGCAACATGGATACCATTCCTTAATTTTTCTGATGCATTTGAGGAGAGCCCAGCAAGTTCCCGAGGGTTTGCAGATCTGCAGAAAGCTCCCTGAGGAGTGGAGGTGTCTTAGAGTGGCACTTGCTGCCTTGAGCCACAGGAGAAAGCTGATGGGGGTCATAAGGCTGGTGGGCCTCAGGACAGGTTGTTTACACTGTGGATTTACGTTCGTCCTTCTGCCTCCGCCGCCTTCTTGGGTGGGATGGGTGGTCCTGGCCTCCTGCTGCTCTCAGCCATAACTAGGCTCTATGTGACCCCATCACTGGTTTCCCACTCGGTGGCTGCTGTGCTGACGCCTGTGGCTGTGCTTTGTTTCCAGGGAGCCTTGTCCACCAACTTCGCATGCATGCACATGGTCCGCTGGGCTGTCTGGAACCCCGAGCCGGAAGTGGCCTCAGGAAAGGTGACATTGCCTCTTCAGGGTGGGATCCAGCACAACCCCTCACACTCTCTGGTCTATAAGGTGCCGTCAGCTAGCATGAGCTCTGAGGAGGTAAGTACTTCGTAGGTGTGATTCTCATATGCTTCTAGCAAGTTCATTTGTGTGTGTGTGTGTGTGTGTGTGTGTATGTGTGTGAGTATGTATGTATGTGTTTGTTTGTGTGATATTTGGGTGCAGTCACTCATGAGAATGCACGTGGATGGCAGCAGTTGACATCATGTGAGAGCATGTGTGTGTGTGTGTGTGTGTGATATTTGGGTGCAGTCACCCATTAGAATGCATGTGGATGCCAGCAGTGGACATAGGATTTTTTTCCAGTGTTCTTCCCCACCCTATTTTGGACACAAACTCTCACTGAACTTGGGGCTTGCTGACTGGAGCTAGCATGCCTGGATAGTGGACCCCTGGGATCCACCTGTCTCCCCTCCTACCACCAGTATTGAACTGGGGTCCTTACACTTTCTCAGAGGCACTTTACCCACTGAGTCTACGTTTATTTTTTTTTTAAGGTTACAAATTGACTAGTATGTTTCCAGCATTTCATGAACAAACCTCTCCTGTGTCCTGGATATGGCCTTGGTGCTTGCTGAGTTGTGGTTAGGCCAGTTTCGCTCCTGGGTCTGCTAACGCCCCTCTTCACATCTGCACCTCTGGAAGCCTTGCCGGGAGAACCATTTTGCACACTCTGCGTACACTCTGAGGGGTTTCTCCTCTGCTTGTGTCCGTGTTTTGTGCCTCAGGAGGACGTCATGTGGTTTTTGCCGGGAGGGTGCGTGGCATGAGGACTAGGTTTTGGCTTCGGTCCCCAGCTGGGCTTTAGAGCCTCTCTGGACCGTGCCCCTCTCGGCTGGACGTAGGGCGGCAGTCCCCAGCGGTTTCTCAGATGAAGAAACCTGCTCAGCAGTGAAATTCTCTGAGTTCCAACCTGGAAAGCAAGCAAGGCCAGGAGAGGCTGGAGGATGTGTGTGTCACCCTAGCTGTCCTGGCTGCCTGGGCTTCCCTGCCCAGGTTGTGGTCAAGGAAGTTCAGTGACCCAAGGCATCATGGACAGTTTTGGAACTATGACTTGCCTCTGTGGTAGCCCCTGAGCCTTGCAGTTCCGTGTGGTGCCTCTAAGGTACCTGTCTCACTCCCCACCCCACCCCCACTCCCGCTCTTCTGTGTGGTGCCTGAAATGTGCCTTCCTCCTCTCCTCCCCTGTGGATGTGTGTGTGTGTGTGTGTGTGTGTGTGTGTGTGTGTGTCTCCGTGTCTGTCTGGTGTAAATGTTTGTCCCGTTTACAGCTCATCTTGCCACTTTGTTGCCTTTCCCTTTTTGATCATGTGAACTGTGTCAGGCACACACATTTTGAAAGTTTGACTTGCTTGGCGACACACATGTCAGACATTTCCCCTCTCTATGAAGAACGCCACATCTGAGTTCCATTTCTCAACCCCAGAACTGCTGACATTTCCGCCAGGCAACTTTTTGCTGGGGACTGTCTGCTCTAGAGGGTGGTTTGGCTGCATCCCCATCTTCTGCCACTAGATGTCAGTAGCATCCCCAGTTGTGTCTACAGCCATTGTTGACTGTGGTGGAGGACCAGCGCTGTGAGCAGGGTGGGTAGGGGTGGTGAATTGTGACAGCTCTGTCTCCACTCCTGTATCGGAAGAGCACCATGACTTCTTCATCTTCTTTCCTGGTGGTTCCAACACTGGCCAAGTGAGGCCAGCTGGAATCAAGGTATGCTTCACCTGGGCCCTCACCAGCCAGCTCCACAGCCCATCCCTTGTTCAGCGACTGTCTTTTGAGTATGCACAGTGAGACTTGGAAGAACTTCCCTGAGCCAGTGAACTCACAGCTGAGCAGGAACGGCAGCTGCCAGTCAAGGAAAATAGCGACACTGGAAATCTGCATGGTTTCTGGGAGCCACGTTTAGGGTTCGTCGTGAGAAGTTGTTTCACTGTTTGCTGTGAAGTAACATCGCGTGGCTTTGCTTCCTGCCAGCTCTTGTCCTTTCCTTTCAAAAGTATTTATATCTCCAGAAGCCAGCACTTTCAGTTCCTAGTTAGGATTTATAGTTATTTACCTTTTGATTTTGAAATAGTATGCTTCCTGTGCTATTAGTTTATCAATTGTAGACACCAGGCACTGGGTCCCTGAGCTGACGGATGAGGACATTAGTCGTGCCCACACTCCGGCCTTCTTTACAATCGCCCAGCCTCAGGTACGATGCCCACAGTAGGCCTGGTTGGAAAGTCGAAGGGTGCCCGGGAATGGGGCCGTGCTCACAGGGGAGTGGCTTGGAAGGTGCTTGTGAAGTTGCTTATCCCAAGCTGCGGTGTGGATCCGACCTTATCAGCAGGCTGAGGAGCTTGAGACCTGAGCTGTGTGTGTGGGTTGGAGGCTATCCAGTCCTGGGACTGCCCCCTGGAGGAGCATAGGCAGCAGATCTTAAGGGCACTGTGCAGACTTTGAGAGGAGCACTCATGTGGACACCATTGCCCAGAGGAACTGTGGCCTGAGCCCCCCTGGTGCATAATATCAACTTTCTTTCTTCATGCAAAGCAGCCACAGACTCTTATGTAATCTTTAAAACGAGTGCAAAATAATCGAAATGATATTGTATGCCAGGAGCCAAGGTAGAGAAAAGGCTTTTGGTAGACAGCATCACTGAGATGGTGAAAGGTTGATGATCAGAGATCTTAAAACGCCCAGGCACACAGTCCCTAGCACCATCGAGAAGAGAGAGAAGATGCAGAGATGAGCAAGATGGGGATTTTAGAACTGAAGAGCAGCAAAAGTAAAATCTTCACGAGATGTGCTGTGTGGCTGGGTGAAGATCAGTCAGCAGAGCGAGGGCCTCCCGAGCTGCAGGAGCTGATTGGTGGCCACAGGCCAGGTTCTGCTGCTGACCAGTGGGACAGCGCCAAAGTCCGGCACCCTGGTCAGCACCCAATCCCAGGAGAGTGCCTGGTGCACGAATCGCCTCTGAAGATACGAGGACAGGAAACCCTGGGCAAGAGACTGGAAGTTCAGCAAAAGCCCCGAGATAAATGGGACGTAACCTCAGCCAGACATTGGATCACTGAACTAAAAGCAAAGAAAAAGAATGGAGAGCAGAAGTGGAAAAGTGGCTCCTTTCCTACAGAGAGATGGGAACGCGGATGGTTGTGTTCCTGTTAGAAGCCACGCGAGCCAGTGGGGAAAACAAACGATTCTGTACCCATCAAGGGCTACCCGAAGCTCAGGTAGTACCTTCCTCAGTGAGCTGGAGGAAGGGAATTCAGAGCAGAGTGGCGTTGGCTACAAGTTTCCCTAGATAAGAGGAAACGTGGAAGATGGGGATGAGGAACAGTGGAAATGAGGGCTGAGTGGGCTTCGTGGGAGGTTGAGGCAGAAGTTACATTGTATCCTGTGAGGTCTTCAAGGTGTTCAGATACAGTAGGATGAGGCAGTGTAATGTCAGGAGCCTGGGTCTCCACGAGAGCACCTGCATTCCATCCTCTAGAGGTAACAATGCCAGAGATGAGTTCATTTAATTCATTTAGTTTCTTACTTGAGAAAGAGCCTGTGTTAGCCATACAGACCTCAAGCTGGTGGTGACACCTCCCCACACCCCTGTCAGCCCCCCCAAGGGCGGGTTGCAAGCATGTGCCACCACTCCGGGAGAATTTATATTTAAAACCTTAAGAGAAGTCATCAACACTGAGATACCACATCAATTACAATTAATTTTGTTATAACGAAAACATCAGACAGACAGGGAGGAAAGGCTTGTTGTGGTTCACAGTGTCAGAGGGACCACAGCATGTCCTGGCGGGAAGGCAGGGTGGGGCGCGTGGAGGTGGGAGCATGTAATCCAGACTCTCACTCGGGAGAACAGGAGGTAGAAGGAGCCGGCCGGAGTCGGGGGTGGATATAATCGGCAAAGGTCACTCCTAGTGACCCATTTGCCAGCCAGGCCCCACCCAGTAAAGGTCCACATGCGTTCAAGATCGCCCTGAACATGAGCCCGTGGGGATATTTCAGATTTAAACTGTCATAGCTTAAACCCTGAGGTGCTGGGAACTGAACCCGGGTCTTCTGTAACAGCCAATGCTCTTAACCGCTGAGCCATCTCTCTAGCCCCTATGGCTCAGATTTTTTTTTAATTTTTATTTTAATTCTTACAAAATATAGTGTCTACAGAGTCACTTTCTAGCAGCCAATTCCCAGAGAAGTGAGAACCGTTCACCAGCACTGTTTGTGCCACCTCTGTGGACAGTCAGCAGACTGGCAGCTAGCCAGGTGTTCCCAGTGAGTGGATGGATGGACAGATGGACAGACGGACGGACGGACTGATGGGCTGTGGTGCATCCGTGTAACAGGACACGACTCAACCATGAAAGGCATGGACTGTCGATACGTGTTTCCGTGTGGTTGATGGGGTGAGTGAGAAGGCCACTCTCAAGGGCTGCGTGCTGCGTGATTGTGTTTGCGTGACATGCAAGAAGACCAGCCTCGTTATGGAGAAGCAGGCAGTGGCTGCTTGAGTCAGCCAAGAGAGGGATGGGGCAGATCATGTGTTTCTGCACAGGGGTTAAAAACTCATAGAACTATAGTTACGCAAGCCAGTCAATATTACATGTTAATTAAAAACACGCACCTTGTGGCTTATTAAATACCTTAAACTATACTTCTTGAGTAAATGTCATTTCCTGATAATATAGTCTCCTGGGATTTTAACGCCACAACTAATTTTCATCTCAGGAAATTACTTGCTTATGATCTAAGAACACATGGCTTCCTCCAGAGTCTTTGCTCTCTTGCGGAAGCTTTTTTTGAGGGGTCTGGAGAGTAGAGCTGGGCGGTCATACTGGGGGGGTCACTGATGGGAGTGAGTGAGCACTGTTGCTCCTGGGTTAACTACAGGTGAAGCAGGTGGAGTCGGGAACCATCCAGTTCCAGTTCTCGCTGAGCTCGGACACCCCCACAGAGCGTGCCAATGGCCCCAAGGCAGAGCGGTGGTCCTCCAGGAAGACGCCTGCGTCCCCTTCAGGTGAGTTGCCGAGAGCTGCCTCTGGCCTGCAGCTTGCTTCCCTCTCTCATCAGCCCTGCTGGGTAATTGCTGCAGCCTGTGCTAGTGAATCAATTAGCTGGCTTCCCTTCAGATGATGCTGTGGGATTGGATGATGTGATAATGTGTGGTCCAGCTGTTTGCCACCCAGCCTTCAGCCACAAATTGGTTCAGTTACTTAGCAGCTCCCCAAACAAGCATGTATGTGTTGGTGAAGGGTGACTTCATCAAGGGCACGTCACAGGGGCATCCTGCGAACACGGGGCCTGGGAAGAGCAGCTGGAAGTGCTGGCAGCCAGCCCTGGCTGCATGTCTGTGTTGTAGTCCTTCTGTGTGCATTGATCACTGTTGACTTCCAGTGTGTGGATTGGGGATGTCCCTCCAGGAAAGGGGCCATAATGGGATGCAGGCGGCAATGGCCCCCAGCAGAGGTTCAGTCCTTGCCCTGTGAGTGACAGGTCCACAGGTGTGTGTGGGTTGAAGAACCATTATTATCATTGAGCTTGAATGGCCTAGCATCTTCTTTGTGGCCTGGCGCTGTGTTCATTGCCTTTTGCTTTAGGATGGAGGAAGAAAGGCCTACATGGCAAGATGCATACGTGGGTGTTGAGTTGTGGCCTGGGTTTCTGGAGAAGATCTGTCTCCTGCTGACTGAGGGCTGAAGGGGCCTTGCTCTTCCGATCCAGATGGATGGATGGGGAATGAGCCACTTGCGAATCCATGAGTAGTGCTCCCCTTCTCTAGCTGTGCTCCCTTGATTCAGCTGTGTTCCCCTCCTTCAGCTATGTTCCCTTCCTCCCACTGTTCTTTTCCTCCGACTGTGCTCCCATCCTCCTGATGTGCTCCCCCTTCCCACTGTGCTCCCCTCCTGCTGTGCTCTCCCTCCCACTGTTCTCCCCTCCTGCTGTGCTCCCCTCTTCCCGCTGTGCCCCTCCCATTGTACTCCCCTACTTCTCCTGTGCTCTCCTCCTGCTGTGCTCCCGTCCTGCTGAGCTCTCTCTCCCACTGTGCTCCCCTCTTCCCACTATGCCCCCTCCCATTGTACTCCCCTACTCCTTCTGTGCTCCCCTCCTCCGCTGTGCTCTCCTCCTGCTGTGCTCCCGTCCTGCTGTGCTCTCCCTCTCACTGTGCTCCCTTCCTGATGTGCTCCCCTGTTCCCACTGTGCCCCCTCCCATTGTAATCCCCTACTTCTGCTGTGCTCCCATCCTGTTCTACTCCCCCCTCCGCTGTGCTCCCGTCCTGCTGTGCTCCCCTCCTCCACTGTGCTCTCCTCCTGCTGTGCTCCCAGGATCCCTCTGGCTGCCCATCAGTAGGGGATGCCAAATGGCCGTGGAGGACGTGCTGTCCCTTCCTAGCCTCCCCCTGCCCTCCCTACCCAGCCTCTGATAATCTGGACAGTTTTGACTGGTTTTCTACCCTGATTTGGTGCCTGAGCTCAGACATAGGGTACTCTCTGTCTGTTGAGGTTCTGGTTTGTGGAGCCAGGTCCTGTTGAATATAATTTTCTCATTGGTAGGTGAGTGACCCACTGACCCCGACAACTTGATATGCAGACCTCCGTTTTACTGGCTGTTGGGATCTCCTGAAATGCCTGGTAGCAGGCACCAAAACCACCACTTGGTGAGCAGCCATGTCAAAGGCGTCCTCTCTGCAGAGCAGTTGAAGCTCCTAGTTTGAATTCTGTGCTCAGGAGACCGTTCAGGGTTGTTCACGGAGTGTGCACATTAATGGACCATCTTATGTAAGTGGGATCTGCTGTACAGCATCTCCTGTGCTTGGGGTGCTGCCAAAAAGTCTGCCAGAGCCTTCAGGGTGGTGGGCGGCAGGCGTGCACTTTCTGTTGGAGTCGCTCCAGAATAAATCCCCATTTTATGTGGAATATAGCCTTACAGACTGTAATGTTCCTCCTGGCCAACTGGAATGTCTTGGTCAGTTCTCTCAAGTTTGTCTCTTAGATACAGACGGCTTGCACAGGGTGGGGCGTGGCATTTCAAGTGTGTCTGCATTGAGCTGTCTTGGGGTCAGGACAGTGTTTGTGTCCATCTCTGCTCTAAGAATACGCAAATTTTTTCTCTTGTTGTTTGAAGCACTATGGTCAGTGATGGTCACCACCTGCTTGCAGCCAGAGGCGTGCAGGGCTCACCCTGTCCCTGTAGCCTTGTTCCCACTGCATCTCCTAACCTGCACAGCTCCGCCTTCTGCCTTGTGTGGGGACTTGGGTGGTGTCCTTCCTCTGCATGCCTGATGAGCTCTGCCTGGTCCGTGGACTTGGGAGTCTCTCTGTGGGGGTTGAGAATTCGCGAGGCTAATAGGCGCTCTGATGCTCTGAGGACAGTTTGATCATTTGGGTCTTGTTCTTCAGCTGTGTTGGGTGGGACCTGATCAGGTTGGTCTGACTTTCCCCAGAGGACTAGACCCCTCACAACTCTGCCTGCGCTCCCCAAATAAGACTTGAGGTGGCTGTCCAACCTCATGGGCCCACATCTTCCTGATGGTCTTCGCTGCCTGCCACGTCTGGTGTCTGTGAGCTTCCTTGTGGGACCTGTGCTGGAGACTGGGAGGCGCCTCTGCCTGCCCGAGTTGTGTCCCTTGGACACTGGCTTCCTTGGTGTCCTGCATTCTTGGCTCTGTTTTAACAGGTCCATCCTCTGTGCTGACCATGTTTGCTCTCTCTCTGATCTGCAAATTTCTGGACAGTTGACATTTGGTGACCACTCAGGACCTCTGTTTTTGTTGCCTGTTGCTCGGGGTCTTCAAGTCATCCTCCCCTCCCCACCCTCCATCCTCTCTCCTCCTTCCTGCTCCTCTCCTCTTCTATCCTGCCCCGCCCTCTTCCCCTATACTCCACCCCCACCTTTCTTCTTCAGATGGGTGGGGGATAGTCTCCCTACTGGAAGGAGAAGTTGGCCATCCCCTTTCTGGTTCCCTCCCCCCTCCCCCGCTGTTGTTCTAGGGACTGTGCAGTCATTCCTTGCGCCCTCCCTTCTGCTGCGCAGAGTCTTAGCTTGTGATTTCTGCCTGGAGTGTATTGTACCCACACACTGTGTTTATTTATTTATTTATTTTGATATGTGCTACTTTCTAAGTCTAAAAAAAATCCAGTAAAGGGCAGCCAAGGCAGTTTGGAAGACATGAAGCCTAAGTATTCTTGGTTTGCAGACTCACCCTAAAGTTACAGGTCCAAGAACAGTGTGGCATTTGTGGGGAGACGGACACGGTTGTGCAGGAAGGAGGACTGAGTTTCTTCTTGCTGCTGCAACAGCGTGGCGAACACTTGGTGACTTGGAACAGTGCGTCCTTGTCTTGCCACCGCTCTAGAAGTCATACATGTGCAGCGGGTTTCACAGGCTGAGGTTGGGCTCAGCAGGACTGCATGCCTTCCACAGGCTCCATGAAGAATCCATTGCCTCTCCTTTCCCTGACATCTAGTGACGCTTGACCCCTCCTCCCTCCTTCTGGCATCCCGGCAGTGAACAGCATCTAAAATCATGCCTCAGGGTCTGTGGACCAGCGTCCACTGGCCCCTCACTCTTCTGTGGATTAGGACATGGCTGTCTTAGGGGGAACAGTTAGTCATCCTGCTGACCACAGGGAGTCAGGGAGTCAGGACACACCAGCCAGTAGATGGCGCTGGCACACTTGTTTGTACAGAAAATGTAAATTCAGTCCTCGCTTCATGTCACTCAACTAAATGTTGCAAAGCATCACACACACACACACACACACACAGATTAAAAAATACAGCTTTAGAAACCCAGGAAAGTGGAGACTTAACAGGCCAGAAGTGATGGAGCTGGCACACAGAGCCCGAGTCTTGTGGCTGCCACAGCAGACAGGGTCACTGTCCCTTGTCACCCTCACGATGCTGGCAGAATGGCCCTGGATGTTCTTCGATGTTTTTTTCCTAAGACAAGGTTTCTCTGTGTAACAGCCCTGGCTGTTGTAGAACCTGCTTTGTAGACCAGTCTGGCCTCAAACTCATAGAGATTTGCCTGCCTCTGCCTCCCGTGTGTGCCACCTGGCTGTTCTTGAGTATAGTTTTTGTTTCGTTTTAGATTTTGTTTTTATTTTTAATTATGTGTCTATGTATATGTCTGTGTGTGGGTGTGTGCACTTGAGTTTGGTGCCAGTAGTAGCCAGAACAAGGTGTCATACCTCCTGGAGATGGAGTTACAGGCAGTTGGGGGGGGCACTCGCTGTAGGTGCTGGGAGCTAACCTAGGTTCTCTACAAGAGCAATACATGCTCTTAACTGCTGAGCCATCTCTCTAGCTCCTGTCCCCAATTTTATGTTGTGTTTGTGGAGCTGGGAATATAGCTCAGTGGTTGAGCGTGTGTGAGGTTCTGACATGAATTCTCAGCATGAATGAATGAGTGAGGTGTGTGTTTGGGGACGGTGGTGTCAGGTCTATAGCTGTGTCATTCTATGCTGTATTAGTCCCTCGAGACAGTGTCCTCGAGACTGGAGATGGGCCGGCCAGTAAGGCCCAGTACTCCTGTCTCCGCCCTCCGCAGCACCAGGTTGCAGGCACTCAGCCATGCCTGGCTTTTTGCAGGTGTGCTGGGGATTTGAACTCAGACCTTTATGCTTTTTGCAGGTGTGCTGGGGATTTGAACTCAGACCTTTATGCTTGTGCTTACCCAGTGAGTTGTCTCCCCAGACCCATGAATTTAAAAAACACCCTCTCCTCCCCAGCCAGGGAATGGAGAAATAAATGTATTTATCTGCTAGGTGAATGAAAGAGAGAAACAAGAGAAGGCATCTCGTTGGCTTGTGGGATGGAAAGCTCGGAGGCAGCGCTGCACTGGGGTGGCGGGACCCTGGACCCGCATGTTTCTACCCCCACACCTTTCCCCTATTCTCTCTCTCCTCCTTTCAGCTCTGTTTTCTGCAGAACTGGCTTCTTGCCAGAAGTTCCTCCCTGCTCTGGGTTCGGGCACTCCAGGATAATCCTTGGATTTAGGAATCCCAACAGAGCGAGGTCTGTCAGTTGCTTGGCTCCAGGAGAGTTTTGAGGTAGTGATCAGCATCCTGCTGTGTTACCCACCACTGGCAGAAGCCTGGAGACTGGGTGCTGGGGTGGGCTAGGGTGGGGCTTGGGAGACTGGAGACTGGGCTTGGGGTCACACACCTACTCTGGGTATGTGGTGAGGGGTGACAGGCAGCTCTCCACAGTAAAGTTAGCAGAGAGGGCAGGGGCCCTGGGAGACTAATCCGAAGGCATTGGTCGCCATAGGAACTCCCACCAGCATAGTTCTGCCCAGCTTCCCTATCTGTGGGGGCCACAGGGCGCCTCGACCTGTCCCTTTCTCTGGCTCCCTGGCTTGAGGAGCACAGAATCCAGTGGCCAGGGGTCTGCCCTTAGCAGCCCCTGTACGGATGCGGCTAGAGAGTGGCTAGGGAGGGATTGACTAGTGAGCAGGTGGGCTGGGACTGGAGGAACCGAGGGGGTGGGGTGGAGGGTAGGAGGGGTGTGTGGGGGCAGAGCCTGCTTACCGGTTCCCTGAGTACTCTCTCAGCTCAGCAGCATTCTGTTCTCCAGAGTGAGCCTGCTGGGTGGGGGAGGGTTTCCTCTTGGACACAGGAGCAGCAGTTTGAGTTCTGAAGAAGCAGAACCATTGTGCACATACTCTCAGGTCTTTAAAAAAGATTCACTGTCTCCGCAGAGAGACGTCTGCCTTGGTTTCTGTAGACATCAGGAACAGCTCCACAGCACAGTAGTATAGTGGCAATACCCGTGTTTCAGTGACTGTGTGGCTGAGGCCCAGTTTGTTTGGTTATTTAATTTGGATTTATGGCTGCACTCATGTCCTGGCGTAGAAGTCATTTCCTCCCAAGACCCCAATATAAGAGACTTAAAAATACTCACTAGCGTCTAACTTGTGAGAGGAACTTTGCAGATCTCA
>PVIU01032340.1:0-13675 GCA_004026605.1 Ondatra zibethicus
GATTTCCAAAGTGGTTGCACAAGTTTGCATTCCCACCAGCAATGGATGAGAGTTCCCCTTACTCCACATCCTCTCCAGCATAGGGAATCCTTGGTGTTTTTGATTTTGGCCATTCTGACAGGTGTAAGATGGTATCTCAAAGTTGTTTTGATCTGCATTTCCCTGATTGCTAAGGAAGTTGAACATGACCTTAAGTAATTGATTTAGCTACAAGGACCTTTTCAATGCAAACAAGGGGAGAGAGAAAGGGCTAATAGACATCTATGAGTCTAACAAAGATTATAATGTATATAGAAAGACACTTGTTTCTGCATATTTAATACATAATTAACTCTGAAACATAAAACAAAGCACAGCAGACCCCTTGAGAGTAAGAATAATACACTGGAGAAAGGAATACAGTGTCCATTACCAATGCTACATCTTCTAAAATAAAATAAAATGGAGACAGGTTAAAAACAAATGTTGATAACCTGCTTGTTAGTGCACACTTCTAATCCTAGTACCACGGAGTCTTAGGGAAGAGGACAAAGAATTCACAGCCAACCTTTGCTGCGAAGCAAGCTTCTTTCCAGTAAATGAAGACTTTATTTTTGTTTACCGGCCACCCAGACCCAAATAATCACACAAAACCTACGTTAATTACAACACTGTTTGGACAATTGCTCAGGCATATTCCTAGCTAGCTCTTATATCTTAAAATAACCCATTTCTATTCATCTTGGTATCACCATGAGGTTGTGACTTACTGATAAGTTTCTGGCATTTTTTCCTTTGGTAGCTACATGGTGTCTCCTTGACTCTGCATACTCTCTCTATATATCTCTGTTCAGATTTTCTGAAGGGCTTTATGCTGTTAAATCATTGGCTGAAACAACTTTGCTCATCAACCAATAAAAGCAACATGTATTTTGAAGGACATCCCACATCACTGGCAAGTCTAATCTAAACAACATGCCTTTCCCAAAGAAAATCACATTTTGAGCTCTTTTATTTGCTGTTGACCTTAATAAAAATATACAGGTAAAATATTTTAAATTTGATGCTATTCTTTATCACAATTTTAGTTGGAATTATTGTAAGAGATTTTCCATAGGAGTGGCCATATCCAAAAGTGTCTGAATATACAGCAAAATACCATGAAAGGAAGATGAAACTGTCATTTTCTTAAGTACTTCTTGAGTCATTCTTGACATGAACTACAACAAATGCTCCTGTATATCATAATATTGAACTCTATAAGGATGCTCTGTTGAGAGTTAGAATGGGTTCTTTGTGGAGAATTGTACCAGGGTCTAGAGTAGGAAATTCAGCAGAAACTATGTCGTGGAATTGCTTTGATATGGGATAATGAGAGGACGATGTACAGATTTCACATGTAATAGAATCCAAATTATAAACAATCGGTGTGGATAATGAGTGTTCTACCTAAACTAAGAAGCAATAGATCAAATAGTAGAGTAGGAGCATAACTAACTTCCTATTAGAAACATGAATTATGGCAAGTCCTGCCCGCAGTTCCCACAATAGAAATATGTCATGATCTAATTGTCACAAGATGATCTTAGGCCTGTTTCCCTCCAGATGTGGCAATGTTATGAAAACTGGTTTTTCTCCTCAGTTAACAAACAATGAAGAACATAAAAGAAAACAAAACCAAAAGATTTAGAGATTTTGATAAACAGAATAAAAGATTTCCAAAATCATTATTGAACTATGTATCCAAATTAAAGAAATAATATCTATACTTATTTTTTATATTTTGCCTTGTCATCCAGTGATACATCCTATATAAAAAAAACAACAACAAAAATCATTTACAGACAAATAAAAACCTGTTTGCATTTGGATGGTTATTTTTGCCTTTAAATTATACCATATGTTTGTTTTTATGTCTAATGAGAGCATCAAGGTCTTGGAAGATAACTTAGCTTCAATATGTTTGCTGCGCAAACACTAGGACCCTGGTTTGAGCCCTCACAACTCACAGAAAAGCCGGGGAGCATGTATAATGAGCAAAGAAAAGATGTCTTTTAGACATGGAAAAATAGCAGAGTCAGGATCCCCACTATAACCCAGGCTGCACCTGATTACGGGCAACAAATGACATTACTTACTTAAGATAGTTAGACACTGTCATAGAATCCAATGAGGATCACCTGACAGTGTGCTCTGTTCTGCACATCTGAAGAGATGCCTTCTTGATCTGCCCTGTGACTGGAGAATCTCCCCAGGATCCTGACCCTCAAATTAGAGACTTCTGTTAGAGACTGGACATAATCATCAGATAAGATATGTTGCTCAAGTGAGCAGCCTTGGAGAGATAGGCTTAGAATTATAGTTTTTAATTTAGATTGTGAAGTTTGTATTGACTCTCAGCATGATTAAACTTTTGTTATGCTAACTACACATATCTGCCTTTTTGCTCATAACAGTCTGCATAGTGGGAAGGATTTTAGATGATCCTTAGAAAAGATGATACTGTTTGCTTCTCACAATTCCAAGGGCATCCACAGAATTGCTCCATGGAGAAGGATGAATTTCTGGCAGCAGAACTTCACTCCACGAAGGCCCAGGCTTGTGCCTTAAGACCAGAAAGTAGGAGTAGTCTGCTCGAATTTACATGAGGGTCTGGGTAGCTAAGAGAATAGTAAGAAGGGAAGATCTTAAATTTAAAAAGCTGGTAAATTAGGCCTACTGTATCAGCAACCTAAACTGGTACTTTAGAAAAAGAGAAGTCAAATGCCCCTATTATTTAGTGAACAAATTGACAAAATGCAGAGATTAATAAGAAGAATTAAGAAAATGAATGTAAAGGATGAGAATTTTCCTGAGGGTAACTAGGACAGAACATGTTGCTCAGTACAGCAAAAGTTAATTATGCTCAAGAAGAATCCTAAGTTTGATATTTTATTGTCCACCCCAGTGGTCCTTGAGCCCTTAGTAGTGAGAGCAGACACTGGAGAGGTCCCTTGGTTCTTATGTAAAATAATTAAAGACATTGATTCTGGAAGAATGAAAGCTAAACAGAAGTAACAAATTATCAGAAAGTTGGAGAAACAACCCATTGAGAGATGACTTGGAGGCACCAGATAAGGACAATGTCAGATGCCTCATTGATTACCAGTAACTGCTAGTAAGGTTAAGACTATTCCTCACTATTTAGCAAATCATACTCATGCAACCAGTAAAGTAAAATACAGACCATTTACAAGGACAGAACTTCAGCAAATAAGGTAAGGTTTTGCACAAAAATGAGAAAGCATACAATAATATTCAAATCACCAATATGAAAATTAATAAAAATTAAGTGTCAAGCACTAAAACATACAACTATTAAGCAAAATGTTCAAAATGATATAGATCACAGGATAGTGCCATGATTTCTATGGTATAAATGTTATTTCCCCAAATTGATACTTTCCCCATGTTTGCTATACACCAAGTTGAAACACACATTCAAAAATGAAAAGTAATTCAATGACTTTTAGACAAAAATGTTGTAAAGAGGGGCATAGTAGGTTTGGAGTTGTAGGATTCTGAGCTAAGACAGTCATAATAGAGCATCATCCTAACTTGAAAAGAAGTTCATATGGGTCATGACCATGGGAGAGGTATTTCTTCTTTCATTAATGAAAAGAGCAACCACTTGTCCAGCAAGCTTTATTTGTTTCTCAGCTTCATATATAATAATAGTATGGAAAAGCAAGTTAAAAATGTAAAGCATCACGAAGTCTAGTGAGTCTCAAGAGGTTTCCATCTCTAGTCAAATACATACAATATGACATTTAAACATTTAATTATTAAAAAACTTCTCATAACAAAAAAAGACAGGTTGGCTCCTAGCAGCAGCACTCTATTTCCTCCAAAGAAGACAGAAGACAAATGGGCACAGAACAATGTCCATCTGCAATTTGCTTCAACTGCCAAGTGCTGACCACTGAACAAAACTGCCTTTCATCTAAACTGAAGATTTCCAGACATGGACAGAATCGCTGGAATCAACTGTTTAGCTTCTCAAGTCAAGGTAGGCTTGTCTTACTACAGATTTCTTAGCCCACAGGATATTCTGGAGCTTGGCAGGCCTTGCCCTAAACAGTAAAAGGCAAATGCGACCTTCATCAACCATGGAGGACCCTGAGGAGTAGCTCTAGGTGTCAACCAAGTAAGTTCTCTGTCATTTTTTAATCAGTAACTCAAGTAAAATTTTATCCTTCTCAAAGATCTCTGATGCAGTTTGACAGTTGAGACATTTTGTCAGTTTAAAAGGACAACCTCACCAAACAAATTTCAGTAAAATACAAATACAAGACCTACAAGTTATAAAGGTGTGAGGACAAACACAAGTTGTCAAACTTCTCTCTCATGGTGCCTTCCATAGTCTTAAGAATACTTTTCATTGTGCAAAATTATCTGTCACAGTCATTGTGACATAAATATGCTACTGTTTTTTTACAATGTATATGTCTAAAACTTCTGTTTTCACAACCCCAATGAATTCTTGTGAGTTCCAGGGAGCCAAAATGAAGGATCCACCTTAAACAGGTCAGATACATCGCCCTCAATTCCCTGATCCTATTTTTTTTTTCCTTAACTTAACTTTGTCCTCTGTTCTGCCAATACCTTAAACAGGTGTAAGAGACACCAGACATTTCTATGGCAAAAACACTGGACAGGAGCAAAGAGACCAACTATGCCAGGATGTGACCAGCACCCAGCTTTCTCAGGTTCCCCCCAAAAGATGACGCCCACAAATAAGCAGGAAGAAGTCTTGAGAATCTGTCACCCCAATTTCTTTAACCTGTGGTGCCTAACCTCCCACCTTTTCATTATAAAAAAGAGATAGGAATGTAATGGTTGTTCTGTCTCTTTAAGAGACAAGCCATGCCCACTCCCTCACTGCTAACAGCCTTTGTCTTTTTTCTCTGTCTCCCTCTCAGAGAGGCACCTCCTCTCTCCCTCCCCACCTCTCTCTCTGCCCCTCTGTTCTTCTCCCCCTCTCCCTTCCCTTTCATAACCACTAAATAAATATCCTACTTCACTCTACATGGTGTGCCTATCTGTCTCTCACCTGCCACCCACATGTCTCACTGCAGGGGACACCCCAGGGACCAGCCACCTTCAGAGACCTGCCTTTTGGTTGCATGCACTGTCCCAGCCTGGGACTGGCTGCTCTCAGGACCCACTGCCCCTGCCTGCCAGGGATCCACAGCAATTTTTAATAATCCATTACAGTATCATTCTATTCACTGCTGATGTCAATCTTTATAAAAAATTAGTAAAGGTTTCTTTTGGGCCCTGAATATCTTTAGTAAATGACTCAATATTCTTTCCTACTTCTAATGTCTCAAGGATTTAATGCTGCTGCATGAAATAAAGCTAGGGTGTGGTCATCTTAGAGAAATTGTCTTCTATATCAGCATAATCTCCCTCTCGAAGAAGTTGTTCTTGGGAGATTTCCATACTTCTAGCCCTATTTTATTGTTCAATAGTCTTAGCCTCATCTTTCCACTAAATCCTCCATTGTAATTGAGGATCAGGCTTCAAGACTCCTGTAACCAAGTCCCTCCAGTCTGGAGGGATAATTATATTGCAGTTTGATCATGAGTTTAACATCTGCTTCACAAAAGATAAATGCATGCCATACAATAATTTCACTTCCTTGAATTTCCTTAATTCTATTATTTCCACAGGAGTCCATTCAGCTCTTGAACAGCCTGAACATATCTATCATTCGCAAATTCCCATAAGGTTACTGGATAAATTAGAGTTGATTGTTTGAAAACCTTAAGCTTTCTTCTCTGACCTTGTAATGCAACATTAAAATGTTTCTCCTTTAATTTCCTCTGTTTGGATTTGAATATCTCTGATATCTGTTTTAAAAAGCTTTCCTAAGGTCTGTATATTGGCACTCATATCAACCAACTTTTTAAAAAATAAAGCAAAAATTACCAAACCAACAATAAATATTATCAAAATGATCTTTAACATTATATCAATCCTGATTAGATAGATTTTTCTTTCATTTGATTGTTCCAAATTTAAACCATGCATTGTGTAATTTTTCCATTATAATAGTGTTTTGCATATTTTAATGTGAGAAAAACAACCTCTCTTTTTTAACTAATTCTTCCCTTTAGGAATTTCCAAGTGTCTCACCAAATCTGCCAATGATGACCATTCTGATGATGTTGAATGTGAAGCTCACTGCTGCTGTATAGAACAGTAGAAGCCCAGGCAGGTTTCAAGTCATCTACCTAGTTTGTCAGTATCCCAAGAGAAGGGGATTTAAGGAAATCCCACAACCATCTGGAAGAAAAGCCAAGAGTCATCTGTCTGCATGGGGGAATGTGGGAAAATTACTAATTTCTGCAATATTTGGAGCCCAAAGCCCTGTGTAGTTTGCAGCAGAGGGGATGTAACAGAAAATTTCAAGACCAATTCAGAGTGCTTGGGGAAAAGAATGGAAAACCTAGCTGGTGGGGTGCTGACTTCGGCCACATGCAGTTCTGGTCTGTGTTGGTGGCTATAAAGCGATAGGCAAGTGACTTTTTCCTGAATTTGTGCCATAAAGATAGAATTCAGATATAGCGCAAATTCTAATTGGTCTTAATAATAAAAATCCAAAGTCAGATATTTGGGGATGAAAGCTGAAAGACCAGAGGAGCAGAGCAGCCAGCCACTAGAGTGGCTCTTTGAAGTCTCCAGGTTGAAAAGGGTCTGTACTCCTGCCTTCTCCCACCTTAAATTCCTCTCTCTACCTAGTCACAACACTTTCTATCTATCAGTACAGACTTTCAGACCTCTATGATCAACTATTGTGCTCTTTGCCCTCTGATCTTCAGAAAAGCTGTATTTGTTAAGTACACCATAGGTGGGAGTTATGATTTGAGTTTGAAAGAAAGTGAGATCTCCTGGATCCTATGTATAATTTAAAGTATTGCAGTTAGATTCTGTTGTAACCATTAGTGGTGAAGTAGATGGTGGACAAATCCTGCCTTGTAGTGGGTTGTGAAGAATTTATTGTTCAACTCCCATCCTCCTCTATTAATAATGCATGGTGTTTGACTCTCTTCTTGATAACACACAATTACCACATTATGGGAAAACCATATACCTCATCAAATTATGGTCCTTTGTACAGTGTTCCTGAATGTAATATATTGATGGTGAGCTTACGGGACACAAAATGTCCAATGCCCCATTCCTTGGCATGTGGTAGTGCAAGAATCATAAAGAGATAATAAGAAAATCATGGGTATGTATGTATGTTTCTATGGTTCTAGTTTGGAAAGGACCATACCTGCATTTTTCCACCAATGTAAGTTTCTGTGGTCTGCCTTTTTTTATGTGATATCTTGGCACAAAGGAGTCAGAGGACCTAGGTCATCCTCTGTTTGCAAATAGTAACATACCTGCTAAGATTTGTTGTTTGTTCATGGTGTATTAAACCTTGTCTACTATAACCAGCAAAGCTTTCTTTCACCATCGATGGGGAAAAAAAGATATTCCAGGATAAAAATAAATTTAAGCAATATATAGCTATAGTGATGTTTCAATTGAAGTTGGAGACATTGATGGACTGCAAGGAAATTTGAACAGAGTTATCTTCATAAATCCATTTGAATTGGATGATTGCATTGAGAAGTCATCCCATATGCAAGAGATGACATTTGTCAATACATTAGTCCAGTTTGCATCAAAAAATATATTCCGAGAGAATATATTATGATGATTGAAGCCTTTCCCATCAAAAATTGTGGTGATATATAGGTTGTGTCTGCACAAAATATGGTTGGCTATGCTACAGTATAATCTGAGTTATTTAAGATACCATGCAGTTAGTGTCTTGCTCAAGAAAAAAATGCAAGTACTGTGGGGAGTAGATGAAGTCCTGAGTGAAAGTGTATTGTTATCATGAACAAGGCCATGCCAAAGACTCACAGTGATTCAAACCACTAATAATTGCTAAGCCTTCCATGAATGAGTCTCAGGCAAATGGCAAAGCCTTGCCCTGGTACAGGTGAATGCTAATAATGTGCTAAAAGCAGAGACTGCAGACTCCTAGCCATTCTAAATGTTCATAGCATGAAAATGCTTCCTGCCAGAGAACACCCACTGAGATGAGTTAACCCTTTCTCATTGTCCAGTACATGATAAACTCATTGAATTTCCAGGTTATGTTGTAGGCACGCTTAATCAGAACTAGCAAAGCCGACCCAAGCCCAATTTTTGTGTATGTATGTCTGTCATTACTTCAGCACCTGTCATTTCTTTTTTTGCAAATCACTTCTGTCAGATTTCTGTTACATTGCATTGCTGGATGATGCAAACTTCCTGTATTCCTGAACTGCATATGTGGTGCTGTGGTGGGTAGAGAAAGAAGAGCCATTGAGGCTTGATGGTTACATCCCTTTTTTTTCTCTTCATGTGGGCACATAAGAAAATATGCAACTACTCTTACATATATGTGTATTTATTTATATCACATTCATAAAAATGAAATAAGTAACAAAATAAGACGTTAAGATGACAAATATTGCTTCCTGTGCTGAGATCAGAGGCGGCTCACACTGGTAGGGTTGTGCCCGCCTGGCGGTAAGATCCCCGCGGGCCTCTTTGTTCCACAGGACACTGCACCCCTACCCCCCACCCCCCACAAGATCGCCCTTTCCTTGGTGGGGCTTTGGTACCCCAGCACTCTCTCTTCCTGCGCTGAGATTGGAGGTGGCTCACACTGGTAAGGTTGTGCAAGCCTGGTGGTAAGGTCCCTGCAGGCCTCTTTGATCAACACGACCCTGCACACTGCCCCTGCAAGATTGCCCTATCCTCTGTGGGGCATTGGAACCCCAGGAATCTCTCTCCCTGTGCCGAGATTGGAGGTACAGAAGGACCGGAAGTCCAGACAGGACTTCCTCTTCCTGCACTGAGATCAGCTATCCAGAGTGGTGAGTGTGTACAAGTCGACCTGGGAGGTCCCAACCCACTGAGTCTCCCCTGCCTGAAATCAGAGGAAGAGATGGGTAGGCATCAAACCAAGAATTCTTCCAACAATCTGAAAAGCAACATGATAACACCAGAAACCATGAGTACTCAACAGGAAAACCTGAGCAACCTAGCCAGGAAGAAGTAGAAGAAATCGACTTTAAACGTAACTTTATGAAAGTGATAGAGACCTTTAAAGAAGAGGTGAAAAACTCCTTTGAAGAAAGGGATGAGAAAACTAACAAAAAGTTAGAAGAAATTAATAAATTCCTCAAAGATACCCTAAAAAACCAAGAAAAATCAATCAAACAGGTAAGGGAAACAGTTCAAGACATAAAAACTGAAATGGAGGCAATGAAGAAAACACAAACTGAGGGAAGCCTGGAGATGGAAAATCTGGGTAAATGATCAGGAACAGCAGAGACAAGTAAACAGAATACAAGAGATATAGAAAGAATCTCAGACGCTGAATATACGATAGAGAAAATAAACTCATTGATCAAAGAAAACAACAAATCCAACAAATTCTTAACACAAAACACCCAGGAAATTTGGGACCCCATAAAAAGACCAAATCTAAGACTAATAGGAGTAGAAGAAGGAGAACAAGCACAGCTCCAAGGCCCAGAAAACATATTCAACAAAATTATAAAAGAAAACTTTCCCAACCTAAAGATGCATATGCCTATGAAGGTACAAGAAGCATACAGAACACCAAACAGATTGGATCAAAAAAGAACATCCCCTCGCCATATAATAATCAAAACACAAAACATACAGAATAAAGAAAGAATACTAAGAGCTGCAAAGGAAAAAGGCCAAGTAACGTATAAAGGTAAACATATCAGAATTACACCTGACTTCTCTATGGAAACCATGAAAGCCAGAAGGTCTTGGATAGATGTGCTGCAGACACTAAGAGACCATGGATGCAAGCCCAGACTACTATACCCAGCAAAGCTTTCATTCACCATCGATGGAGAAAAAAAGGTATTTCAGGATAAAAACAAATTTAAGCAATACATATCCACAAACCCAGCCTTACAGAAAGTACTAGAAGGAAAACCACATCTAAAGGGAGCAAGCAACACCCATAATAACACAGACATCTAACAGCCCTCCACTAGCACAACTCAAAGAAGGGAAACACACAAACTCTACAATTCTAAAAAAATAACTGCAGTTAATAACCACTGGTCACTAATATCACTTAATATCAATGGACCCAATTCACCTATAAAAAGGCACAGGTTAAGAGAATGTATAGGAAAACAGGATCCAACATCCTGTTGTTTACAAGAAACACACCTCAACCACAAAGACAGACATTATCTCAGAATAAAGGGTTGGGAAAAGGTGTTTCAATCAAACGGCCCTAAGAAACAAGCGGGTGTGGCTAAACTAATAACGAACAAAATCGACTTCAAACAAAAATCAATCAGAAGAGATGGAGATGGACATTTTATACTCTTAAATGGAATAATCCATCAGGATGAAGTCTCAATCCTGAATATATATGCCCCTAATATAAAAACATCCTCTTATGTAAAGGAAACATTACTAGAACTCAAAGCACACATCAAACCCCACAATTTAATAGTAGGAGATTTCAACACTCCTCTCTCACCAATGGACAGATCAACCAGACAGAAACTTAACAGAGAAATAAGAAAACTAAGAGATGTAATAAATCAAATGGACTTAATAGACATCTATAGAACATTCCACCCAAACAGGAAAGAATATACCTTCTTCTCAGCATCTCATGGAACCTTCTCGAAAATTGATCACATACTTGGTAACAAAGCAAACATCCACAGATACAAACAAATTGGAGTAACCATCTGTGTCTTATCGGATCATCATGGAGTAAAGTTAGAATTTAAAAACGACTCCACCCCCAGAAAGCCTACAAACTCATGGAAACTGAACAGTCAGCTACTGAACCACTCCTGGGTCAAGGAAGAAATAAAGAGAGAAATTAAAGTCTTCCTTGAATTCAACGAAAATAAAAACACAACATACCCCAACCTATGGGACACTATGAAAGCAGTGCTAAGAGGAAAGTTCATAGCACTGTGTGCCCACATAAAGAAAACGGAGAAAGCACACATTAGTGACTTAACAGCACATCTAAAATCTCTGGAAAAAAAAGAAGCAGACTCACTCAGGAGAAGTAGAAGACTGGAAATAATCAAACTGAGGGCTGAAATAAACAAAATAGAGACACAGAAAATAATCCAAAGAAACAATGAAACAAAGAGCTGGTTCCTTGAGAAAATCAACAAGATCGACAAACCCCTATCCAAACTAATCAAAAGGCAGAGAGAGAATACTCATATTAACAAGATCAGGAATGAAAAGGGGGACATAACAACAGACATTGAGGAAATTCAGAGAATCATTAGGTCTTACTACAAAAGCCTGTATGCCACAAAATTGGAAAATGTAAAAGAAATGGACAGTTTTTAAGATAAATACCATATACTGAAATTAAATCAAGACCAGGTGAACAATTTAAATAGACCTATAAGTCGTGAGGAAATAGAAGCTGTCATCAAAAACCTCCCAACCAAAAAAAGCCCAGGACCAGATGGTTTTAATGCAGAAAGTTCTACCAGAACTTCTAAGAAGAGCTAATACCTATACTCCTTAAGGTGTTTCACATAATAGAAACAGAAGGGTTATTGCCAAACTTTTTTTATGAAGCTACAGTTACCCTAATACAAAAACCGCACAAAGACGCAACCATGAAAGAGAATTACAGATGAATTTCACTCATGAACATTGATGCAAAAATTCTCAATAAAATACTGGCAAACTGAATCCAAGAACACATCAAAAAGATCATCCATTATGATCAAGTAGGCTTCATCCCAGAGATGCAGGGCTGGTTCAACATACGGAAAAATATCAATGTAATCCATCATATAAATAAACTGAAAGAAAAAAAACATATTATAATATCATTAGATGCTGAAAAACCATTTGACAAAATTCAACACCCCTTTATGATAAAGGTCTTGGAGAGATTAGGGATACAGGGTTCATATCTAAATATAATAAAAGCAATATATAGCAAGCCGACAGATACCATCAAATTAAATGGAGAGAAATTCAAAACGATCCCACTAAAATCAGGAACAAGACAGGGCTGTCCACTCTCCCCATATCTCTTTAATATAGTGCTTGAAGTTCTAACAATAGCTATAAGACAGAATAAGGATATCTTGGTGATTCGAATTGGAAAGGAAGAAGTCAAACTTTCATTATTTGCAGATGATATGATAGTGTACATAAGTGACCCCAACTCTACTAAAGAACTTCTACAGCTGATAAATACCTTCAGTGAAGTGGCAAAATACAAAATCAACTCAAAAAAATCAGTAGCCCTCCTATACACAAAGGATAAAGAAACAGAGAGGGAAATCAGAGAAACATCACCTTTCATGATAGCCACAAATAGCATAAAGTATCTTGGGGTAACACTAACCAAGGAAGTAAAAGATCTATTTGACAAGAACTTTAAGACATTGAAGAAAGAAATTGAAGAGGATACCAGAAAATGGAAGGATCTCCCATGCTCCTGGATTGGTAGGATCAATATAGTAAAAATGGCAATTCTATTAAAGGCAATCTATGGATTCAATACAATCCCCATCAAAATCCCAACAAAGTTCTTCACAAAACTTGAGAGAACAATAACTAAGTTTATATGGAAAAACAAAAATCCCAGGATAGCCAAAACAATCCTATACAATAAAGGAACTTCAGGAGGCATTACCATCCCTGACTTCAAACTCTATTACAGAGCTACAGTAATGAAAACAGCTTGGTATTGGCATAAAAACAGAGATGTTGTCCAATGGAATCGAATCAAAGACCCAGATATTAATCCACAAACCTATGAACACCACATATTTGACAAAGAAGCTAAAAGTATACAATGGAAGAATGAAAACATCTTTAACAAATGGTGCTGGAATAACTGGATGTCAACCTGTAGGAGAATGAAAATAGATCCTTACTTATCTCCATGCACAAAACTCAAATCCAAATGGATTAAAGTCCTCAATATTAATCCGACCACACTTAACCTGATAGAAGAGAAAGTGGAAATAGCCTGCAAAACATGGTCACAGGAGACCACTTCCTATGTAAAACCCCAGTGGCACAGACAATAAAAGCAATAATGAATAAATGGGACCTCCTGAAACTGAGAAGCTTCTGTACAGCAAAGGACACTGTCATTAAGACAAAAAGGCATCCTACTGAATGGGAGAAGATCTTCACTAACCCCACATCGGACAAAGGTCTGATCTCCAAAATATACAAAGAACTGAAGAATCTAGACATTAAAATTCTAAATTACCCAATTAAAAAAGTGGGGTAATTCTGAACTGAGAATTCTCAACAGAAGATTGAATGGCCAAAAGATACCTAAGGTCATGCTCAACTTCCTTAGCGATCAGGGAAATGCAAATCAAAACAACTTTGAGATACCATCTTACACCTGTCAGAATGGCTAAAATCAAAAACACCAATGATAGCCGGTGTAACCGGAACACTCATCCATTGCTAGTGGGATTGCAAACTTGTGCAACCACTTTGGAAATCAGTGTGGAGGTTTCTCAGGAAATTGAGAATCAACCTACCTCAGGATCCAGCAATACCACTCTTGGGAATATAC
>PVIU01032341.1:0-13716 GCA_004026605.1 Ondatra zibethicus
CCTTGGCACTTGGTGTTCCCCCTACCCTGCATGCTCTCTTCCCCTTTGTCCCTCCCTCATCTGCCCATTCATCCCTCAAGACTGTTGATGATCAAACCCTTGTTCTCTCTAGGACAAACACTGACCCCAAGGGACGCCGTGAACCGGCCCCATTCCCACCAGAGCCCTGCCGGGCTTCCCAGCTGTGGCTCCACCTCCAGGCAGGAGCCAGAACTGCCTCTTTGGAGATGAGACTGTGTTTGTATTGTACTCGCCGCTGTGGACAACCCACCTTAACCCCCTGCCGGACCAGGAGGCTCCCGCAGACACGGCCTTCCACAGAACGCGGTACAGCTGGGCCTGGTCCCAGAGATCCTCTCTTGTCCCAAGGCGCTTCTGGACTTTGCAGAGGCTGAAGTGATCCAGTTAGGCCTCACTTGGCTACAGCAGGCTGCTCTGAGTCTTGTCTGGGCACCTGGGTACTTGCCTGCCTCCCTTCCCTTCTGGTGTCCCCAGGTCCCTTGCAGGCCTCTGAGGGGTGGAGCAGGGCTCCTGCTTGGACACCTACACACTGAGAAGGGCTTCAGTCTTCAGAAACTAGGAAGGGCATTCTTGACTCTTTTACACATTGGTACAAGGTCTCTTGGGCCTCTTTAGCCAGGGGAGATTTGGGGATTGACAGGCTCCTCCTTCCTCAACACCAAGCTAGTATGCATACTAACCCCTACCTGCTGCCCAGAAAGCATTGAGCAGACAGCTACAGTATTAGGTGAGCACGCAAACCCAGTCTTCCTCCCCTCCTGACCTTGAGCCAGGCCTGGCTTGGGGCTTGGAGTCAAGCTAGAACAGGTACAAAACTCTTTAAACAGAGCATTCGCATGGTGTTTTGCTGGGGGGAGAGAAATCGATCTGGTTCCCTTTATTTCTGGGAACCCCTGCCATGTTACTCCAAAGACCCCAGCAACCCACAGAGGGCCCTGCTCCTATCTTCCCAGGGTGGGACCACAGTGGGTAACCAGTATGGTAAGTTATAAGGATGGCCCAGGTGGCCTCTGTGAGCACCCCTGGGGACCAGCAGGTGGCGCTCACGCTCGCCTGTCAGGAGGAGTCGAATTAGCCCCTCCACCCTCCTTTCTGCTTTGGGTAGCACTCGCCTTTAACAACAAGCAGCCTAGAGCCTAGAGTTGACGCTTTAGTGGCCTAACTGCAGAGCCAAATATTGCTCTTTTCAGCACAATCGGGCAGCTCACGGATTAGGAACTAATAGCCAAAGGCTCCCACAGTCGGGACCAAAAGGGGCTGAGCCCCACCCCGGAGCGGGCTTGCACCTGGGAGGTGTGCAAGAAGCCATTTCCTCACAAGCACTGGCCTTTGAAGGCCCCCTCAGCCTACCCGGTGCAGCCACACAACTGTGGCTCAGCCGTCCCCTCCCCACCCCTCCCCCAGTGGAATTGTGGAAGTGTGGCAAGTCCGTGTTCGGACAATAAAGCTTGTGACTGAGGTACAGGACTCCTGCTGTCGCCTGCTTCTGTCTTGGACACCGTGGGGACAGGAGTGGGTTCTAACTTGGCTCTCAACTGTGAAGGATCAGTATAGGTGTGTGTGTGTGGGGTGCTTTCTAGGGGCTGGATTTGAAGGAGGTGGACCACGTCCCTAAGGAGTAGCACCCAAGTTTGTCCCCTGACCGCCAAGTGTGCATACGTGTACCTGATTATGCGTGCATATTCACACGCACACTCATACACAGGAGCACAGGCACGTGCACACACACAAGCATGTTTTTTAAGTCTGCAGGTATCATAGGTTTTCTACTGCTGTGATAAAACAATATGAACAACTTGGGGAGAAAAGGGCTTCCTGCAGCTTACCGTTTCACATCACAGTCCACTGCTGAGAATCAGGGCAGGAACTGGAGCAGAAGCCATGGAGCAGTGCTGCTTGGTGGCTTGCTCCCCATGGTTTGCTCAGCCTGCTTTCTTATACACACCAGGATTACCTGCCCAGGAGTGACACTGTCCCCAGTAAGCTAGATCTTCCCAAACCATTCATTGAGAAGATGCCCCACAGACTTATCTACAGGCCAATCTGGTGGGGGCATTTTCTCAATCGAGGTCCTGTCTTAGTTCCTTTTCCATTGTTGTGACAGAGCACCGTGACCACAGCAAGCTATAGGATAAAGTATTTCATGAGACTTAGAGTTTCAGAGTGTGCATGGCAGCCGGCAGGCGGACACCGGAGCATGGCTCAGCGCTCACATCTGGTCCAGAAGCACAAGGCAGAGAGCAAAGAACTGAGAATGGCATGGACTTTGGAAACCTCCAAGCCCACCCCCAGTGACCTCCTCCAACAAGACCACCTCCTACTCATTCCAGAACAGTTCCACCAACTGGGGACCAAATATTCCAACATGAACGTATGGGGGCCATTTACATTCAAACCGCCACGCATTCCACTTCCTAGCCCCCACAGGCTTGTAACCTTGTCATAATGCAAAATGCATCAGTCCAACTTCAAAAGTCTCCATAGCTGTTCAGTCTCAACATAGTTCCAAAGACTCTTCTGAGACTTCAAGGCAATCTCTTAATTGTAACCCCCTGTAAAGCCAAATTACATACGTCCTATAAGGGATGACACAGAGAAACTGCCAAACCGGACCCCTCTGTGTGTGGAAAGAAAGATTTGTTGGGGATCAAACTGACAAGGGTGTCTCTTGGGGGGAGCAGAGAGGAGCAAACTGGTGGCAAAGCAAGCAGATTTTCTATGACAGTCCGCAGGTGGGGGTCTGAACTGACACAGGCTGTGGGACTGACCAGGAACAAGGTACCCTTCCAGAGGTAATTGACCTTGTGGGGGGAGGTTATGGGAGGCTTCTGGAGGATTAAGGGTAGCTCCTGGTAAACAGAAACCCACTTTTAAGTTTGTTTTCTAGATACCAATCCTAATGCATTAGAGTGATTGCTAATAACCATGAGACAGAGTCACTGTCAGGCTGCCTCGGAACCTCTGACAACAAAGTCAATCCAAAACTCTTCAGTTCCGTCTCAGGCAGAGTCTTAGGGCAAGGGCAGAAAGCAGTCACGGTCTTTGCCAAAATTTCACAAGAATGGTTCTCTAACCCAGTGGCTAATATCGTTCCCCTGTGAGAGCCCTGAGCTGGACCTCCAGAGTCCACAGCTCTCAGCGCTACTGTTCTTTCACGCCCCTCCTAGGATGGCCCTTAAGCCCGGGTTACACTATTCAATGCTCTCCTAGTCCAAAGTCCCAAGCAGGGGACCAAGCTGAGCTGAGGCCCTAGGGCCAGTCAGGAGTGCTACCTATTGATCCTTCATGTGCACACACTGGGTATCAGATGACAAGCAAGTGTGGGGACCCTGCAATTGTAGTGCATGGTGTCTATCACTTTATGGGCTCCAGGTACGGGGGTTTACACCCTTTCATTGGTGCCTGAGCCTAAGTTCTTAACCTTGGATAAGTTTTTCTTCCTTCCTTCCTGTTTCTTTTTGTTTTGTTTTTTGTTGTTATTGTTTGAAACAATATTGTTGGGTTTCTCTGTGTAGCCCTGAATGTCCTGGAACTCACTCTGTAGATCAGACTGGTCTTGAACTCACATAGATCCCAAGTGCTGCAGATCCATTCGGAAACCATCATCCTCTGCCCCCCCCCCAAAAAAAATGGATTCAAATGGTGGTAAAAATGGAGCCTCTTGGTTAAAACACAGCCTGAAAAAGCAGTTTTGCACAATATGGAATAGCTTAGAGCAGGGCACAGCCTGCTCTCAGCACTAATTAAATTTAAAGTCAGCCTTCCATGGCCTGAAAGAGGGGAAGGATGGGGAGGATGAGGTGGGGAAGAGGGAGGAGGAGGTTGGGAAGGGAGAGGGGGAGGGGGAGTGAGGAGACAGAAGAGGATCAAAATGGGAAGGAGGAAGAAAAAATGAGAGTGGAGGGGAGTGGAGAAGACAAAAGGGGAGGAGGAGACTGAAACACGCCCGAGGTATGCATACACATATACACAACTTAGAAATAGTCTTGCCTGTAACGCACAGAACTCACCACAAGGTGTCTCCCTCAGCCCTTGCACCTTCTGGTCCAGGCCCTTCTCTATAGAGCACAGAATGCTTAGGACCCGACTGGCAAGCCAACAGGGGAAAGATGACAAGGGTTTCTGGCCTTAGAGTTCCCTGTCCCCAGGAGCCACCAGGCACATGGTGTTCCCCCTACCCTACAGGGTATCTGTCTGTCCACCCATTCATCCCAGCAATAGAAACCATTAGAAGGAACATTTGTTCCATATTCTGGACCCCTTCAGGTCAGCTGACCCCCTTCCCACACCCCTGTTCCTTGTGTCACAAATTCCCTTGTGGGTAACTCAAAAATGTCTTCTTCATTAGGATCCTTGCTGAATCAAGATGGCATAGTTCTGGACCGTTCTCTGGAACCCTGCGCAAGGCTTTTCCTCCTTTCTGTCACGTGACAGCAGAGGGAAGGACTTACTGTCCCCTACTGTCCTCAGACTCAGTGGCAGAGCCTCTTCCCTGGCTCAGCGGCTGCCGTTCCCTCTGCCCCCTGGACCCACTCTGCCCCGGATTTCTCAGACTTCTCAGACCCTAGGTGTATTTTCCTCTATTTCTCATCCAGTCCACACACCTGCCCCACACTGCACCCAGCGCTTACTGTCTTTCTCTCTTGTCAAAGCTCCAGTTGTCAACTCACACAGCTAGAAAGAGGGGACCTCGGCCAAGGAGTTGACTCTACCAGACTGTCCTGTGATCCTGTCTGGTGGTGGTGGGGGTATGTGCTTGGTTGCTGGATGATGTTCAAGGGCTCAGCCCACTATAGTTGGTACCATTCCTAGGCAGGTGGTCCCGGCTTTATAAGAAAGCAGGCTGAGCAATCCAAGGGAAGCAAGCCAGGAAGCGGCATCCCTCCATGCTCTCAGCTTCAATTCCTGCCTGGAGTTCCTGCCTTCTCTCCCCACAGTGATGAACTGTGACCTGTAAGTCAAATAAACTCCCCGCCCCCAATTTGATTTTGGTTAGTGTTTTATTACAACAACAGAAAGCAAATTAATACAGTCCTTCATCCTGTCCTAACTACTTTCTGTACCCATTCTGACCTGCTCCTCAGTTTCTAGCTCAAGCCTTAATCCTCAGGAGACATCTTTCCATATAAACACATGCCTTACACACTCATATGGACACACGCACCTATACACATGGACATCCACTGACACAATATATGTCCTTTATATCCGAGGTGTTGAAGAGGAGGAGGAGGAGGATGGGGAAATGAGAGAATAGCATCCTTGAGGGGTTTTTTTTTTACATATATATGTATTTCTATACAATAAAGATTTGGGTTTTTTTCAACTTGAAAAAAAAAGGTGAATTAGTTACAACACTTTGGACTCACGAGATAGGATAGATATGGAGTATTTTCTCTGAATTTGTCAAATGCAAATGGATTAGACATTGTTGATGTACTTATTGCCTGTATATTTTATATGTAGTTATTATACTTATTATATATAGTTTTTCTTCTTTTTCTTTTTTCTTTTCTTTTTTTATATTTTTAAATTGAGATGATGTTTTTTAAAATTTATTTATTTTTAATATTTATTTATTATGTATGCAATATTCTGTCTGCGCATATGCCTGCAGGCCAGAAGAGGGCACCAGACCTCATTACAGATGGTTATGAGCCACCATGTGGTTGTTAGGAATTGAACTCAGGACCTTTGGAAGAGCAGGCAGTGCTCTTAACCGCTGAGCCATCTCTCCAGCCCCCTACATATAGTTTTTCTTATTTAGTTTTCGCCTTCATTTTTATTTTAGACAAAAAAGGAGAATGTAGTGATATTTTGTTTGTGTTTTAACAAATAAAGCTTGCCTGAAGATCAGAGTACAGAACTAAGCCACTAGAGACCAGGCAGTGGTGGCACACACCTTTAATCCCAGGACTCAGGAAACAGGCAGACAGATCTCTGCTTAGCTCAAGACCACCCTGGACTACACGAAACTGATCCAGTCTAAAGGAGAAACAGAGCTCACACAAAGGTGATCCCAGCACTTGGGATCCCACGCCTTTAGTCCAGCACTAGAGATCCCACGCCTTTAGTCCTAGCACTTGGGATCCCACGCCTTTAGTCCTAGCACTTGGGATCCCACGCCTTTAGTTCCAGCACTAGAGATCCCACGCCTTTAGTCCCAGCACTTGGGATCCCATGCCTTTAGTCCAGCACTAGAGATCCCACGCCTTTAGTCCCAGCACTTGGGATCCCACGCCTTTAGTCCCAGCACTAGAGAGGTGGAGACAGGAGTGGTGTAGCTGGGGGAAGAGACAGGAGTTCAGTGCAGTCTGAGCAGCAGCCAGTCTGAGGATGCAGTCTGGGCAGCCAGTCTGAGGATGCAGTCTGAGCAGCAGTCAGTCTGAGGATGCAGTCTGAGCAGCAGCCAGTCTGAGGATGCAGTCTGAGGAGGCAGCGTGAGGACAGGATCGCCCCTTTGGTCTGAGCGTTGGGAGAGGTAAGAACTCTAATGACTGGACGCTCTGCTTCTCTGATCCTTCAGCTTGCACCCCCTGACAGCTGACTCCGAGTTTTTTATTATTCAGAACAATTAGAATTTGTGTTACACAAATACCACACACACATGCATATAAATATCCATTTATGCATTTAGAGGCAGAGATCTGCCTGCCTCTACCTCCCGTGTGCTGGTGTTAAAGGTGCCACTGCTGCCCTGCAGTCATTTTTCTAATAAATCCTGTGTGTGCGTGTGTGTGTGTATGTGTGTGTGTTGTCTTACTGATCACTAAATGAGAAAATGCCTTACCACTGGATCACAAGGAAGCATTTCCTCAGCTGAGACTCCTTTCTCTGATGACTCTAGCTTGTGTCAAGTTGACACACAAAACCAGCCAGTACATATATGTGAGTATGTATGTATGTATATGTATATATAGTTATCCTATAAGTTATGTTATTCTACAAAACCTGACTAATACATGTATATACATATATTAACACATACATGTACATACATGCATGTACATATATATACTTCCACACCCATCAAATATACATATAAGCACACATACACATTAATAGCACATACACATCTCACACATAACATGCCTACACAATACACATACATGGATATTCATAAACATACATACATAAAGACCCACCTGCACAATATACAGATAAATATACTCAAGCACACATACCACACACATACAAACCAAACATGCATACATATGCAATACATGCAAGCATCCCTTGTGCATATAAACATATCTATATGTTTACACATACTCTTGCAGAACCACATCTACGTGTGTGCACACAACCATACATGCATCGCTACATCTAGGCACACATTTGCGCACACGCACACACACACACACACACACAGACACGCATCTGCACTCATCCAGAGGTGCTTGTGTACACCCTTACACACGTGTGCTCACACAAATTTTCTGCACTGTACTTCCTGCCGTCTTGGCAAAGCCACTCTCAAGAGGCACCCTCCTACTGCAGAGGAGGACACTGTTTGTCCTCACATTTTGCTTTGTTTTTCAAGACACGGTTTGGTCCTGACCTTTCTAATCCCCATTCTTTGTTGTTCTAAGATTTCTTTCTTATCCAGGTGGCAGTGGCACACCCCTTTGATCCCAGCACTCTGGAGGCAGAGGCGGACAGATCTCGGAGTATGGCCAGCCTGGTCTACAGAGCGAGTTCCAAAGCAGCCAGGACTACGCAGAGACCCTGTCTCAATAAACCAAAGCCAGCCAAACAAAAAAGATTTATTTATTTTTACTTTTTATATGTTTAAGTATTTTGTATGCATGTATGTGCATGTATTGCGTATATCCCTGATGTCAACAGAGGCAAGAAGGCACTGGAGTTACTCACAGTTGTAAGCCACCATGTGGGTTCAGGGAACTTGAACAATAAGCAATAAGTGCTCTTAATCACAGAGTCATCTCTCTAGCTCTGATTTTATTCTATTTTCTGAAGACTTACCTGCTTTTTTTTGTTTTGTTTTGTTTTTGTTTTTTTGTTTTTCGAGACAGGGTTTCTCTGTGGCTTTGGGGCCTGTCCTGGCACTAGCTCTTGTAGACCAGGCTGGCCTCGAACGCACAGAGATCCACCTGCCTCTGCCTCCCGAGTGCTGGGATTAAAGGCGTGCGCCACCACCGCCCGGCTACCTGCTTTTTTTTTGTTATGTGTTTATTTGTGTGTCTGTGTGTGCACATGAGTGCCAGTATCTGCAGAAGCCAGAGCGATCACACCTCCCCCTGGAGGTAGAATTACAAGTAGTTCTCTGAGCACCCCAGCTGGGTATTGTACTCGGGTCCTCTGCAAGAACAGTATGCGCTCTTAACCCCTGCACCATCTCTCCAGATGCAGGCTTTATTTTGTTTGTATGTAGGCCGCTTGTATGTGGTTGCATACAGAGGCCAGAAGAGGGCACCAGATCCCATAGAGCCAGAGTTCTAGGCGATCGTGAACTGCCCGGTTATGGGTGTTGGAAACTGAATTTACAGCCTCTGCAAGAGCGGAAAGCCCTGCTAAGCCCTGAGCCTTCTCTCCGGTGCCCTGTTCTTTGTTTTTGAATCAAAATACAAAAGTTCCAGCCTTTAATTCCACACCTTTAATCCCAGCACTCGGGAGGCAGTGGCAGGTGGATCTCTGTGAGTTCAAGGCCAGCCTGGTCTACAAGAGCTAGTTCCAGGACAGCCAAGGCTACACAGAGAAACTTGTCTTGAAAAACAAACAACAACCAATAAAAGTGAAACAAAGGCCACAGGTATTTCTTGTGCACAACAGGACAGCAGGGCACAAGTCTGCCTTGCAGAGTGGCTGTATGGAGCCGCTTAGCACATGTGTGGTTTCACAAGCCAGTCACACGAACACTAGAATCCTTTCCTCTGCTCGCTGTCTGGGACTCTGCACCTGGGTGTTGATTCTAGTAACAGAGTTTGAGTACTGTTGCAGACTTCTTCCTTTTCTTTTCTTTCTTTCCTTTTTCTTTTCTTTCTTTTTTTCTTTTTTCTTTTTTTTTTTCTCTTTTTCTCTGTGTAACAGCTCTAGCTGTCCTGGATCTAGCTCTTGTAGACCAGGCTGGCCTCAGACTCACAGAGATCCACCTGCCTCTGCCTCCCGAGTGCTGGGATTAAAGGCTTGTGCCACCTCTACCCGGCGACTTCTTCCTATCTAACACCAAGTTCATGTTCATAGGCCGTGCCGCTGACCACTGCCCGCGAGCCTGCCTCCTCTCAGTACAGTGCCCCGTCAGTGTCTTTGTTCACTAAAGAGGTAGCAGATCTGTGTGTGTGCCTATCTCTGTCTCTCTCTGTCTCTCTTCTCTGTGTCTCTGTCTCTGTCTCTCTGTCTCTCTCTCTCGTTTTATTGTTTTGGTTTCCGTTTATTTGTTTTTGGAGACAGAGCCTCCCTCATCCCAGGCTGGCCTCAACTCCAAGAGTAACCTGAAACTCTTGATCCCCCTGCCTCTGCGTCCCAAATGAGATTACAGGTGTGTGCCATCACACCTGGCTTCTCTGTCTATTCTTTCCTAGACTCTTCCAGTTCTGGGCTGGAAGCTTTCTTCCTTTGAGACAGGTTTATTTTCAGTCCTCTTGCCTTTCAAGCTTCTATCAAGTTTAGAAAACAAACAAGCCATGGCCCCGCCCCCGGGCTACCCCCCCCCCCAGGACTTCACCTCCTGGGTGGCCTCCTGTATCCAATTAGACCTCGCCTGAATCTTTAACGTTGATAGTTAAAAAAAAAAAATCTTTTAATCCAGGTTCCGGGCTTTGATCTCCTATCTTCTGGAATCATCTTCATCTGTCACTTAATTTTATCGTTATTTTAAATCTCTTCACTTTTATCTGGCAAGGGTAACTTTCAAGTCCCTCTTCCTGGCTTCTAATTTTAATTCTGTGTGTGCTGATTGGGATTCAGACTTCAACCTTCTCCTTTGCGGTTTCCACTTTTCATCTCGTTGGCATTGCTCTTGTTCCTTTCATCTGAACTCCTTTTCGCTATGTAAAGAAAATTCCTGGCACCGCAGCTGTAGCTCAGTTGGTTTTCTGTGCGTTTGCCTAGCAGCACAAAGCCCTGGGGTCCATCCACAGCGCTGCATATCCCAGGGTGGTGGTGTGTGCCTGTAATCTGTGGAGGCAGGAGGATCAGAAATTCAAGGTCGTCTTCAGCTACCTACTGAGTTGGAGGTCAGTCTGAGCTACACCGGTTTCTCATCTAAAACAACACATCAGAACAAAGACGCCTATGTTTTGTTTGAGATGATTCACATACCTCACACATCCATCCATGTACAATTCAAAGGGTTTTATTATAAATCGCAAGTTCACTTATCACTTGATTCTAGCACATTCTGGTCACTCCCAAACGAAACTCCACACACCTTAGCCTCACCCAGCAGCACCCCATCCATTCCACCCTGGAGGAGTGCTGTGTTCCTGGGCAAACGGTTGCCTTTCATCTTTGGGAATAAGATCTGTTGAACTTCCCCACGCCAGTCAGTTATCAAAGGATTCAGAGACCGGGTGTGACGCAGGACGCCTATAATAACCCCAGCACCCAGGAGGGTAAAGCAGGAGGATCACGAGTTTGAGACCAGCCAGGGATGGCAAGACTCTGTCTCAAAAATAAAGAAAAACGGGGGCTGGGGAGATGCTTTAGTCAATAGGGTGCTTTTTCTGCAAACATAGGGACCTGAAGTCGATCTCCAGTACCCACATAAAAAAATTCAGGCATGATGGCAGGCACTTGCAATCCCATTGCTCAGGTGGTGGAGACTGGAGGGTTGGGGTGATCGACAGCCAGCCAGCCTAGCCAGTTGGTAAGCTCCTGTCTCCAAAAATAAGGTATATAATTTTTTTGTACTAGTCAGTTTACCAACACTATAAATGAAAAGGCTTTTTGTTGAGACATCATCACCAAAACAATTTTTTGAAATGTTCTATAGACTAACTTGGGCTTAAAAAAATGGAAAAGATTGCTATTATCCTCATAAACTATTGGGAGGAGGGAAAATACAATATTCCATTTGGAGAATATAGGGATATGTCTTTTATTTTCTAAAAGAATAAGCTAAAATGATGAGTTTTTATAATTTTAATTTGAAAACCGAATAAATATTTTTCATAAAGAAAAAAAAAATAAGGTGGAGAGGCTGGGCGGCGGTGGTGCACACTTTTAATCCCAGCACACAGGAGGCAGAGAGGCCGGCGGATCTCCATGAGTTCGAGGCTAGTTCCAGGACAGCCAGGAACCCTGTCTCAAAAAAGCAAAATAAAATAAAAATAATAATAATAATAATAGTTGTGTGTGATGGCTATACTTGATTGTCAGCTTGACTTCATCTGGAATTGACTAAAACACAAAAAATGGAGGGCAAACCTGTGAGGGATTTTTGCTCAATTTGAAGTAGGACGATCAGTATCTTTAAGGTAGGAAGACACACATCTAACCTGGGTCACACATTCTGCTGGAAGTATATATATGTACACATACATATATGTGAAGAGAGAGATAGAGAGATTCATTCTGTAAGTTCGGGTGCTATAGAGAACCCTGATAACACAGTGTGTCTGTGTGTAAATATGTACACATGAGTGCAGGTACCCATGGAGTTAAGAAGAATACACTGAATACATTGGGGCAAGAACTACAGGGGAGTGTGACTCACCCAATATGGGTGCTGGCTACTCAATTCAGGTCCGCTAGTACACATTTTTAGCTGCTGAGCCATCTCTCCAGGCCCCATTTCTAGCTTGATCTCTCTCTCTCTCTCTCTCTCTCTCTCTCTCTCTCTCTCTCTCTCTCTCTCTCTCTCAACAGGGTCTCACTATGTAGTGCTGACTGGCCATAACTTACTATAGAGATCATACTGGCCTCGAACTCAGAGAGATCTGCCTGCCTCAGCCTCGACAAGTGCTGGGATTAAAGATATATACTGCCATGGTTCGCTATTTAAGACAGGGTCTTCCTCTATTACCCAGGTTGGTCTTAAGCCAGTCTGCGCATCCTTCTAGCTACCTGAGTATTGCTGGACTCATAAGTCCGTGGCAATATTTTGTTTCTGATCTGACAGATAAAGCTTGCATGAAGATCAGAGTGTAGCGCTAGCCATAGAGGCCAGGCAGTGGTGGTGTTCACCTTTAACCCCAGCACTTGGGAAACAGAGGCAGACAGATCTCTGTAAGTTAACTTTACAGTGTTAGCTATCAAGGTCATGTGCTATCAAGATCTTTAGTGATTTTTTTTTTTTCCAAAACACCTTATATTTTGTTTTGGACTAGTCGAATCACGGTGCAAGGACAATTAGCTGTCCATATGGGAAAAGACTGAAAATAGATTCCCACCTCCCACATAAGCAAAGCCAGACCCAGATCAAAAAACTGCGTGTGAACAGTGAAGTTGTAAAACTTTCAAAACAAAATGTAGAACAGGGAAGTGTACGTGACTAGAAAACACAGACACTGCAGTTCAAACCGTCTCTTCTTTAAAAAAATCTCCATATATAATAATATATAATATATAGATATCTAATATAATGTATATTATGATAGTAGACAGATAGATAGATAGATGATAGATAGATAGATAGATAGATAGATAGATAGATAGATAGATAGAAAGATATTTGGTTTGATTTTTGAGACAGGGTTTCTCTGTGTGGCCTTAGCTGTCCTGAAACTCACTCTGTAGCCCAGGCTAGCCTCCAACTCACACAGGTTCTCCTGCCTCTGCCTCCCGAATGCTGGGACTAAATGTGTGCACTAGCACACCCTGCAAAAATTCTCTGTATTTTTATTTATATTTATATGTGTGTGTGTGTGCCTGGTTGTCTATACGTGCACCATGTCATACAGGTGTTCATGGAGACCAGCAAGGGTGTCAGATGCCCTGGAACTGGGATTTGCAGGTTGTGAGCTGCCTGATATGGGTCGTGGGGAGGGAACTACATCCTCTGCAAAAGCAGCAAGTGAGTGGGTGGGTGGGTGGGTGGGTGGGTGGGTGAGGGAACTGTGGGTAGAACGTAAAATGAAATTTAAATTTTTTTTTTAAAAAGCTAGCAAGTGTTCTTAACTCCTAAGTCAACCTTCTATTCCGTCAGTCCTTCAATCTATTATTGAAGATTATTTATCAGGGGCCCATCAGTAATGCACTAGCCTTTCAAGAAAAAAAGGCCAAATTTAACCCGCAGAGCCTGTGTAAACAGATGGGCATGGTGGCTTATGCTTATAGTTGCAGTGTTGGGTAAGGTAGGTCAAGGCAGCATGTAGCCTTGGCCCTGAGTTCCAGGCTGGTGAGAAATCCTGTATCAAAACACAGAGAGGTGACTCCACAAGGCTGGGACAGAGAACAGACAGTTCAAGACTAGCATGGCCCTCGTCTCAATAATAACCAGGGGAAAAAAGGGCTAAGGGTTTAATTCAGCAGTAGAGCCCCTGCCTAGAATCCCCCAGTGAGGGGCTGGGGTGTGACTCAGTGGTAGAGCCCCTGCCTAGAATCCCCCAGTGAGGGGCTGGGGTGTGGCTCAGTGGTAGAGCACCTGCCTAGAATCCCCCAGTGAGGGGCTGGGGTGTGGCTCAGTGGTAGAGCACCTGCCTAGAATCCCCCAGTGAGGGGCTGGGGTGTGGCTCAGTGGTAGAGCCCCTGCCTAGAATCCCCCAGTGAGGGGCTGGGGTGTGGCTCAGTGGT